>JAPYZR010000077.1:0-95420 GCA_030522945.1 Trichopria nigra | reverse complement strand
TTTCTTATAAAAAATTCTGAAAGTAAGAAATTCAGAAATCGAAACGTGACCAAATTCAATACTTCGTGCCTACCTACGGTGCGGGTCGAAGTAAATTATTTAAAAAGTTGGCACTTTCGACCGCACCATTTTCATATCTGAAATTTTGAACGAATGGACGAGTAGGAATAAACAAACAATAAAAAAATAAAAAACATTTATCATGAGTCTTACGTATCATAAATTACTTTATAGCTGATCATCAAATGCTATTTCTTGCCGAGTTATAATGAGATCAGTTAGTAGATACATATTTCAAAGTGCCATAATGGATTTCCATATTGTATTTTACTATATTGACCAAAATACATCATATGTTTTTAAACTAACTGAATTTGAATATAGTATAAATATATATATAGAAAAGGCTTACTACTATGAAAGAAGCGTTGTTCATTGTACACGATATAAATCAAATTTTATGTTTGTTTTTCATTTTATTATATATGATTTCTTTCTTTCGTATTCAAATGCTGATGCTAAAATGCTCATATATTTTACTAAAACATAAAATCTAAGGTTTAAGCGATTGTTGTTTTATAATTAAAATTTTAGTTCTAATTCTTAAATTGTTACTAGAAGGTTTGTCCTCGAAACTTAGGACACACACTTTGCTGCCTTAACTTTTTAAGTGTTTATAATTTATTTTGCCTTAGTATTAACAATTGTCCGAATTCTATATATGTATGTATAACAATTATTGTCACATTTCGTTCGCAAATGAATATAGACTAAAAAAAATGATGTATTCTTCTTGGAATATCCGCGTGTTGAAACGTTATTTACGGTTATATATAAACCAATTGTATACATAACAAAATTTATAAGCATATACATATATTCATCTAATGAAATTTAATTATTACATCTCAATATATAGTTGTATTTTTTCATTTACATTTTCACCAATATTCTATCCCTGTTTTTAATTTGTACCGTCAGTTACTTTCGAATTGTAATACAACTATAGAAATATCGAACGAAGTATACCGAATAAAGTAAAAAAGTCACTGAATGTAATGTCGAATTCAATATTCCTACAGCACGCGATATTCTTTATTCGAAACGTTGCATGCGTTCACGATTTGACAAGCTGTGGGTTCTATCTTTCTGCTGCAGTGCGCCGTGTCACGTTTGGAAATCGTTATTTATTTGAACATTTGCATACAATACACCAAAGAGAGAAAGAGGATTTGTACTCTGTCGAATTCATATGCGCCATGGGTCATGCCTTCAAGTACGAACTTACGTTTCGGCATAAGTAATACCGGAAACGCCGTACGATTGATCAGTATAAGTTAATATTTCTTCGAGAACATCGTCATTATTTGTATAAAAGCTACCTGGATTTGCATCATTCGATGAAAGAAATCTTCAGCACGTTCGATGATAAGTAATTCTGCATTAAATGACTTTGCAATTAAAATTTTAATAATACCTTAAAGTATAGGTTTTGCTGAAATGAAAGTGAATTACATTACCTTCTTGCTAAATGCTTTAAATATATGGAACTAAAGAAAAAATATAAATTATTTTAACGAGGAGATATATACAAAACACTAAAATTTAATATGTAAAAGAACTAAACATTATTTGCCACAACTAATTAGAAAGCGAAAACGACAAAATTCTTGTTTATTAAAATTTTTGTTTAATTAGAATCGAACATGTAAGACCATAATTGGAAAAGAAACCTCCATGCACTTTGGAAAAAATATATATTTGACAGTGTTATATCGTCGATAAATAATATTACGATTTTAATTTGTTGGGAAAAGCTTCGATATTATCTAATACAAACAGTCAATTTAATTGTTTATCTTTTAATATTGTATTTTCTAATTATAAATAATCGATCAAATGATCAAATTTTCTTAAATTCCGTATTTCGTTCATTTTTTTGTTGTTTTTTTTTGTCTTTATTGTATATTTCAATTATCCTTTTATACTTAATAATGTTTCGTTTAACACATAATTTATAAACATATGTAAGTAATACATATCTATATTGCAGTTTATACGAACGATAGTACATGCAGTTAATACATAAATAAATTCAGGGTCGTAAAATTATGAATAAAGCTCTAGATTAATCGTATTACAAAATGCTTTTTACTCAAAGAGGTGCAGATAGTCAGTTACCTGAAGATTTTTATAGTTGCGTGTATCTGAGTGATATATGTGGAAGATAAACTGAAATCTATACTATATATATAATATAATCTCTTGAAGCATAATTTAAATCATTTGTCACTTTACAAAGGAAAGAACGAAGTTTCGTCTATCCCCGGATTATACAGGGTGACCCATTTTAAACACACCACCCAAGTATTTTGAAAATTAATCATTTTAGAAAAAAATGTTTCAGACAAAAGTATCAGTACTTTTCCCGGACTATTCAATGGCGACCTTGATTTGACCTTGACTATGACCTTGAATGTTATTTCAAGGTCATAACCTTGTTGAATAACCTTAAAAATCTAGTCCAATATCAAGGTGGGTGGTACCAGAATGTGGCTCTCTCCATCCCTGACATCTTTCTTCCAAAACATTATGATGTTTACCGCCTCTATGCCAAGCTAACATCCATAATTTAACAATTTTCATTTTACCTTCATTCGACCTTGCCATGACCTTGTTGAAAATATCATATAAATATCGTTTTGAACGTAAAATTTTCCGCCCTTTTCAAATCGGAGATGAAAGGTAGGGGTTCCCATTTAAAAAAATAAACTTGACCTTGAAATAACCTTCAAGGTAAACTTCTTCCTGTTGGAACTATAACCTATAATAGGAAATTAAAATAAATGTATTTGTTAAAGAAGATAATTTTTTTTTTTGCTGAAATTGTTATTCAAACCTTTGTTTATTTTTTTCACATACTGGATATACTACAAAAAATTACACGTTTCTAGAAATCCGAGAACATATCGTCACAAAATTATCTGCCATTGTTGAAGTATATCTTTAAGAAAACTGACGATGACTGATTATTAGGTTATTTGAGTCGGCGGCATACAGAAACTTAGAAGTAGTATTCCGTCAAAGAACTCACCATGTGAGGGTGAAATTTGCTGACTCTTGATAAAAATGAAAGATCTTTTTCTTTATATAAGAATGATAAATCTCACGTTTGACAAAGGAATGTGACAAAAGGATTGGGAGCCTTTTTCTCAATAGTTTTATGGTACAAAAATATTCTTGCAGAACTTGGTTGGATGAAAAAATACCTAATTATACAAATGTAATTTTCAATCTTTACATGTTTTCAATTTGCATTCCATAGGAAGCTGCAGATCACAGTTTGATATAGTTGCAATTGCACGAGTCAATATAAGAGTGAAAATCTCCGCAAGCGTGCAAAAATTGTCGAAACTTGGTCAAAGTCGGTTATCGATCTACCAGTAATTCAATTAAATGTCTTGGGAAGATTGACGTACGAGGAGCGCGCATCGCGATGTCAGCAAGACGTGCATCCGCGCATCGAGCCCACTCCTACGAGTCAGCGCGGACAATGTAGCGCATCAATAACAGGCCACAGATAAAAGCGGCCCATACATCGTGAGCTGACGTATCGTTTGTAATAAAACACAAAGGGGACCTCTAGCCGCCAGCAGCATCTGTGTACAGCGAAGTGCAGCCGTTCGTTCGTTCGTTCGTTCGTTCGTTCATTCTTGCTGTTATTAACAGGCTGTACGTCGCAGTCCACCGGCCTGGCTTCTACCTTCCATCGCGTCGTTTGTTCAGTCATACATCACCGCTGAATGCGGGACGGCAAAGAACGCCTATAATTCATCCATAGACTACGCGACCGATCTCTCCAAGTAAAATCCGAGTCGTAGCAGGGGTAGCGTGTCGATAGATCAAGAATTATCGTCGCCGTTCTTGAAACCGAGCGGAAATGTCCGTTTTCGCAAAACGGAATAAGATAAACTGTGCGCGAAACAGCGAAAACACTCGGCGTGTACAAGCCGGAATTACGATGACGTCGATGAGCTTTGATTGAATGCTTATTGTTGCTCGGCGAAGTATGAGTCGCGCAATGAAGATTTATGAGGTGTAGGCTCCATGCCTTCCCTCGAATAATATATACAGAAGACGAATGGTTTTTATTATACCCATAGAATCTGCATGGGGATGCGTGATCTATTCGACGAACGTCGAGGGTGTGGTAACGGGAAAAAACTACAATCGAATCTGCTTGGCACTACGGAACATCTATTTGCTCGTTACTATAATTACCACGAAATGACAGCTATTGCAACCAGCATTCACGTGTTAACAATGGGAAACAGTCGCTATAAATTTGTTAAGTCACAAATTTGTAATTACACGATTCTGATAATATTAAAACATCTGATGGTAACGTTACAATAAAATGTCAAGCTATCCATAATTGTATTAAGAAGAATGACGAGAAAAAGTTAAAATTTATTGCCTTTTTGAGTAACAACATTTAATTCTTTGTTCGTTGACTATTTATTGTAAAAATTCAGATTGAAAGAGAAACAGAACGAATTTTGAGAGAGGATTTTTACCACATGTATTATAAGGGTGTGTACATTATAACACAATATTTAGAAGATTGTTCCCTGAACGTTCCCCTTGCGAGATGGCTGCTGAAACTTCTTAATGGCCTAATAATTTAAAAGGGCTACAACTAACACGGACACGCAACTATATACTATAATGTTAGAGTGTGCAACGCTCTCTCTACGATTACGATGTAAATATTCACCCCAAGCTGTCGCACATGGTATCGTTAACAACGTTTCGTATTAAGAGCTATTAAATTGAACCTTTATTTAGCATATCTGAGGCATCATGCCTTATGAATTTCTTAAAAGGTTCTTCGCTCCAGAACAGAAATATTATTGGCTTGTTGCCCGACTCTCTTTTTGATGATGTATAGAGTCAGAATGGCAGTTGGATATCAAATTGCCAATTTCTAATTAATGAGTATTGCAATAGTACATTGGATGTATTAGCAACGTGCCATAAAGTTGGGAATTTATCAATGTAAGTATAGCACTTTTCATTTCACGATTGTGACGATATTCCATTTAAAAAATTGCAATATTACATTGATAGGTCTTTTATATCAATTTTTCTTAAATGGCGAAAGTACGTGCGTGTAAAGGATATTTGCAATACTATTAGACATATTCACATATATATAGTAACAATAAAAACACGATTTTCGTAAAGTTTATAAAATTACAAAATGGCTATTACAACTCGTACAAATTATAACTTTTTGAACATGGTTTACCATATTCACCTTGCCATATTTTTCGACAAAACATACAACTCTTTAGATACGAATTTTTACTCAAAAAATTGACAAAAATTGACAAATTAAAATGTTCAAATATTATTTATAAAATTGACTGATGTGAATGTGAAGGAATGTATATTGGGGATACCAAAAGAGAATATGAACAAGAGATTATTTGCTCGGTCGAAACGTTGGGCAAGATGAATATAGTAAACCGGGTTCAAAAAATTATAATTTATTTGAGATTTAATGGTGATTTCTTAAATTAATAAACTTGAAGAACATTTCATGTTCACCTCATTAAAAACAGACAAAAAATTATGATGAAAACATGATGTTAATATAAGACTGAGTGGTGGAAATCCACGCTACTTGCTAGAAACGAGAAGCAGTAGCGGACGAATATAACGGCGGGCCCTTAACGTTGGGGCTTTCCCTTTCATTTACTTAATAATTGCACGCTTCGTGAGACTTCGTTAGTACTCGGAAGGCTCGGAACCAGTATGAAAATTTCATAATTTAAAAAAATTTTCGAATTTTAAAAAATTTCGTTCGTAAACTTTACTATGACCATTAAACCTGTTTTAAACGATTTAAATTTCTTGGATTAAAAATTAAGTCATTTTAATTTCCACTTTTTGAGAGTGACGTTTCAATCTTTCTAGAATATAAATTCCCGGCTCTGTTCAAAATTGAGGTAAATTTCAGTCCAATAAATTTATTAAAAAACCTGCTCATAATCACTAAGGCAAACATTTTTAATTATACGCATAAATTTGGACTTAGGGGTTTTCGGGATGGCTAATCGCAAATGTTACCTCGCTTTTCAAAATTCAAAATGGCGAATCCAATATGGCGAATGTAATATGGTCAGCCGATTTCTCAGAAATCTCAGTTCTGTTTGTCAGAGAAAGGTCAGAAAAAAAAGTTATTTGATCAAGTTATCTCAACAATTATAAATGGTGCCTATACTGATATTTGTGTTTATTGGTATTTTCTGATAGAAAATGTTATTAATAATTAGATTTGTTTACTATGTGATTGAATAGCTTACATTAGAATTGAAATATTGTGGGATTAATATAAATATTACATAAATAATACAACCTATTGTTTTTATACTAATTACGAAAATAATATTAATACTTTATAAATCTAAACTATTTATTTTATTTTTACAAATTTCTTCACGTTAAGATAATTTCAATTGTATAGCAATCCCTATTGAAGCTCCGATATAAAAAGTGTAGCCAACTGAAACGCTCCAAACTAGTAGTAATCCCGCACTAATTGGTTATGTATTGATAGTAATACATCAAACGTAATAGTATAATGGATTATAAAATGCATAAAAAAATATTACTGTATACATTTGATAATAACCAGATCACAATTTTGTATTCAACTTTTCTTAATGGATTTTTTCTCGTGAGAATAAGAAATACTAGATGATTTAAGATATTTCCTTCATTTTTACCATCAATCATTTAACTATAAAAAGAGATACTTAAATGCTGTCAAGAAATGCAACTGAAATCATGAATTAAGCAAGACAATGATTGAAAGTGAGTTGTAACGTAAACGAGCCCTCTTAAACAATAGGACTGACTTGTGCGCCGTACATTGATGGCGATTCATTTAAGGACGTAATAACTTTAAGCCTTTATTTTTACAGTGTTTATTGGTTTATTTTTTTCGTTCGCTTCATTTATTTCGATCACGTCTTAAAATCCTTCCATTCATTTCGTTTAATCCTTCATAGAATTAGTCGTTTCATTCACATTCAAGCGTAGCAAATTTAGTGTGTCAACGCTCTCACCTTACAAATGTACAATAGGTATTTCATCCAAAAATTTAAATGCATTAATTTACAATCGATTAGAGTTCTGGTCACAAATAAAATTACTGGCTTAAAATTGTTCGTTGATAACTAAATAGTAGGTGAAAAATTACACGATTGTAAAATTGAAATAGTGTTATGACCATATGAGATACGATTAACAAACAAGTTTACTCAATGATTTGAATTGTCTTAATAAAATTATGATATGGTTTTAATGAATAAAGAATATAATTCGAACGTGTGAACGGAGCATGCACGGTTGCACTCGGTTGCAACGTAACAACCTGAAAAGTGTTCCGCAAAATGAAGTCAAGGATGGCTATGCAGTTCTCGGCTTTCGGCTCGTTCTTCCTTTCTCTCTTCACTCTCGCCTGTATACCTTTATGCCGCTGTATAGTGTACCGGGCGTTAACACTCTCTCAACGTAAGCAGTGCATGCTTCGCGGTCTGCTCGCTGAAGAATCAAGAGCGATTGTTACTCGCGGCAACCTGGCATCGAGCAGAAGGGACTTGACAGCCGTACACAGATTAGGTCTCGAGGCCAGGGCCTCCCGCGGCGTTGATCGTTCTCTCTCGCGGCACCGCAAATGCGATGTTGATGTATTGCGCCCGGCGTAAATGCCAGCCACCGTCGTTGGCGCGTTTAATTTCGACGACCTCCTTCGTGGAAAGGCGAGACTTACGCAGCGTGCATTCCAATGAAAGAGTCGGGTGGATTTTCTGCTCTGTGTCTCCCCAACGAGCGGGTTTGACATTTCCTGGCCGCTCGTGGGCGTCGGGTCATTGTATCCTTTTTCGGAGCACCTATGCAAATCGCCCCGGAAGACGCGATGAGAGCGTCTTTTGTGGATATCGTTTGTTCCATTCATGATCACGCAACGAATGAACGCCTGGAGATTTTGTGGAAATTAATGTTCAGATTGGCGATTTACCCTTGAACCGTGCGGTATATCGCCACGGTTCGTGGCGACAATACGAACCGTACATCAAGATAAATAATTGAATAAGTTGAATTCACCAAAAGGTAAAGTTTCGTTGTCACATGGTCGATATCTGCTCTGTACTCCATTTCTATGCGTGGGTTTGTTCTTGAAGTCATCATGTACATTTTTTGGTGTGAGTTTTAATTAAAAAAAAAAAAAAACATGATTCGACATTGGTCAGCCCACACTGATCAAAATAAATAATTAAAAGTAAATAGCCAAACTATAGAGATACTTCAAAACTTTTATTTGTTAAACTATTTCCTACCACTTCTGTTTATCGGTATTAAACGGATTAGAATAATTAAAAAGGTATACCGAATAACATAAATATGATATAATATGCTATCCTGTCCATAATAAAATATAAAATTGGGACAACCTAATCATTTTTTTTGACAATCATACTTCTCAATGTTAAAATACACTATTACACGTTGGACCTTTCATTAAGTGCGACTTTCATTAAAATGATTTACAGTTACATCATCCTTATTTTAAATTTTCGGGTCAAGCAACATGGCGGCCCCTTCCCTTATATTTTAACGTTTCCCCTCATCCCCACCACTGGTGCAAAGAAGCTAGTGTTGCCTGATGAACGACGTCACACCAAAAATCGAGTGGTGCGAACAAACAAGAGAGGGGAAAACGAAACAAATCAAATTGAAGGACTTAATTAAAATAAAGGGGGACTGCTGTAATTATAACCTGCTTTAATTAAATTTTATAATTTACTATTATATATAATCTACCCATGTACATCCGACAGTTTTGAAATCATGAGATATTTCATATTGTAATATTTAATTGAAAAAGATTTAATATTATTGAATTTGCCTGTTACTATTTAAATAATACTAATCATTTTCAAAAACGATTTCAATAATTTAGAACGTGCCACACTCTACATTTTTATCACTTCGAAAATTTCAGCTTTTGTCCAAAACGCATTAATCTCAGAAAATAATCAATAGAGTAGTATTTATTAGATATCACGTATAATTAAAAAAAAAAAAAAAAATGTAAAACAAAAAATAAAATAAAAATAAAAGAAGAAACAATTACAAAGGGATGGATAATACTATAAAAACAAAATTAATATTTATATAACAAATATTTAATTCTTCCTCCATGCAGTCAGTTAGAACATCATATTCGTAGCGAAAGTGCTACTTTGGGATGTCGTGATAAAATCGTTCCCATTAATTATTTTATCGATTTGCCTTGTTTCCACAATTTTTCATTCGTGTCGTCAATTTTTGTCAGTATTTGTGTAATTTTGTATCATGTCTATTTTTTAACGTTTATACCTAGACATTAGCAGGATGATGAATGGTAGTGGGTTGACCCTCGAAAAATAGACATGTCACGTACGACACGCATATATATACTCGCAGAGAATTGAAGTTTAGCTTCCTTCTGATTATCTGAATGTAGTATCTAATCTGCCCAACGCAGCTACAAATAATTTATAATTTATCGAATAAAAATCTCAATCTTTTATTTCGTAAAGAATGGTTTAGCTTATCATTCTGAGCATGATATATAGTGGCATCAATACCGACATCTCATGAAATGATCATTACAAGTGCAACGATCATTATCGTTTTATCACCAATCGAGAGGGTAGCGTGTCTTACAGAAATCGTTCACTTCGATCTTTGTTCGATGTCTGGCCAGTGAAGCACGACTCACTTAATGGATTTCCAACAGTAAGTTTTGTCGAAACGTACTAATGATATATATAGTTCCCTGCCTACGCTAGTAAGCCCCAGATCGTGGATTTATTCTGCGTCATCATTAGTACGAGAGGTCGAATTCTCTGTTGCAGCAAAAATTTCGGCGTGAGATTTATCGACGTGACCATGCGTTGGCTAGCAACGCCAAAATCCGATCGATCACTTCTGGTCATTTAATCTGATGGGTGTACCCGGTGTAAGGGCTTTTAGGGAGTCTGTAGCTTTCAGGATATTCGAGTAATCTTGGACATTAGTCAAACGTCTTGACAGTGTACTTTGCTGGATATAATTTATCGACCAGTAGTGATAACTACTACCACTGTTAACCGAAATTTAATCATTTTAATCTCTAATGTAAAACGACATCGCACTTATTTTCTTGTCTTGTGTTAAGATTATCTACATATATATATATATATATGCTATATAATACACCTTTCTCAGTACACGGGCCGACTATGTTGAGGATACGGGACGAAGCGCCGTATCACGCAGAATCGTTGAAGGAGTTATACCCACGACGTCTGCGAGAATGATGAATTAGTTGAGGTGCGGGCATCCCTGACGCGCGAAATCTCTCTCACTCGTGGAAGACAGCTTCCGTCCTGCCTGATGTCGAGGGACCTCCAACACTAGAGCGAGAGAAGGCAAATATGAAGAGAGAGAATGAGCAATGTAGACATACAGTAAAGAGATACCAAGAGAGAAAAATATAGACAGATAAGGTAGAAACACGAGGAAATGACTGAAGGAAAGAGATACTAAATCAGAGAGAGAGAATGAGAGAAGGAGCGAGCAAGAGAGAGGGTTATGATGATGGATCGTTCTCCGTCACGGAGCCATTCATCACCTCCATCTATCAACCAGCCCTTCACCTTGCTTTAGAAAGCGAGCGTTCGACGGCTATCTGCTAGCTTTGGATGGTGATTAATGTCGATCGGTACGCGCCCTGTTATTTGACCTCGCTCTTTGGCATCGCTCCTCTTTTCTGGTCTTCGCAGTTCACCCGAAGAGTTTGAACATACATTGATTTCTCGCTTCCGAACTGGATGTTACCGAAGGGGAAGAAATCCGACATTAAGGCCAGCCAACCAGATTGCAATCGTGATCGACCCAATCGATTATGGCGTGACATCGCAGTTGGTTGGAAGAAGTCTAGTTTCGTGAAATTTTTTTAAACAGGTGACTCGAGTACACACGGGGAATTAATAAGAGCGGTTGTTAATTATACCTAGGTGTAATGGCTGAAAGTGAAAGGCTTGAGAGATAAACGATGCAGATTTGTCCAGTTGCTTCGCAATGATTTCGAAATGACCAAAAATTTTACAATTGCAATTTATTGCAATGCTGATAAGCGCGATAAACCAACATTCAATAATTGTTTTTCACTACTTGAAAGCATTAAGAGAAATGTTCATTTCAGTTGAACTGATGTCGGCACTTTTCACAATTTTTTCCACAAACCTTCGTTGATTTATTATGCCCATTACCCTAGAGATAACATTCGCCTATAGTGTACAAGTCGTTTATTGTGTTTAAATCTTTGTGAAAGTATAGACATTGTGAAAGTAGATTAAAACAACTTTAAAACTATTTTCCCACTGGTGCAATGAAATTCAACAGACCCAATCAATGAAACGTCATGTATCTGTAATAGTATTTATTTTGTGCTATATTTCTAATTTCATTGTTTTATGTTTAAATTTTTCTCATTTCATGACATTCCTTTACCAATGCATTAGTGTATGACTCACAAAATTACTCATCATATTCATGTGAAAATAATACACTTTTATCAAACGAGTTATCGAGTTTCAACCTGAAAAAAATAGGGATGTTTGGCGATGTCTGATTTAGTGTTTTGCATAAAATCACAATACCTTCAATCGACAACTAATTATCTTGATGAATGGCAGAGAAAACTATGAATAAAATTACATACAAAATGAAATTGTTATAAGATTAACAACGGTGGCTATAATAACATCGAAAATTATGTTATCTAATTGGACACAGTAGCTACCTGCAACGTGCTTTTACTCTATGCTCAGAAACTTTTTCATCATGGCTCATGCTTATATTGTTCGAAATTAAAATTTAAATGATCGTGCTCATCATCCATGGTCATCAAGATTATCAGTAATTGCGTTAAATTATCGGATGGAGCATGAAGTATCGCGCTATCTCTCAATCTACGTTCTAGTACAAAGAGCCTATACCGCTTGGAATAATTTTGATTGGTTTAGTCGAAGCCAATTCGTCTCGATCGGTGGGACCGCGTTCTTGACATGGATCTGGATCCATATGCGGTGCTGACATTGGACTTTTCAGGCATCTATTAAGACGATTAATATTTTTTTTTTCATTCCGTTCTTGGAAACGACTGTCAGAGTCACCTTTTGCCTTTTCATGTCATATCACCGTAGCGTTCTTCATTTTCAGCTTTAGGCAGTTAAATGATGGAGGGCTTCTATCGATCAATCAAATATAAGAGGAACGAAGATGAAATCTAATTTTAGTTCTAAATGGCACACTTTATTTAGAATGATACTCGTATAAGATATGAAGCGTGATACCATTTTTTCAAAAATTACGACTTTATAAAGATTTATTCTGAACTGTATTCTTACATAAAAGATTGAATTATATTGTCGTTGCGCTACAACTTTATTCACTCATCATGAAGTATTGGTACTTGTAATGGTCGTGAAATAATGTAATTTTTTTAGATCGTTTCCTATTCTTTACATTGTGAATGTTTTACACTAATGCTATAACCGACAAGAATTCTCGTTAAAATCGTTTCGATAAGAACCGAGCCAAGAAGTGGATTTCCAGTACAAGGCAGCAGGAAGTTGAGCAGTTCCAATGCGGATGGGACATTGATGAGGAAAGTTCGTCAGAGTATTAGCACCAAGCAGCGATAAGGAAAGCTAAGGACTTTGTTCAAGTAAGAGGCGAGAAACGGCTCAACTACGTGGTGGATCAGAGCTTAACCCGTGCTATCTCCCTAGCCTTATCTTAGCAGTCTCTATTGTAATACATACATCCGTCCTCATTGAGGGTGGGTACTACTAAAGAGCATTACGATACTGACTCTTATCTTACAGTTTTATACAATTCAACAATCTATTGAGGAGTATAGTATCGTTTAGATTAGGAAAAGTCATTTCCGTGCTGACTGGTTTTGCCTGCTGCTTGGTTACAGAATGACAATTCATGCAAGTATTCAGTTCGCTTGATGTAAACCATTTGTACTGTGAATAATTTGTGAATATCGCATTTAATCAATGAACTTTACATTTACAATTACAACTTTCTTATACAATAACTTATTGTAAATATTCATATTAATGAAAAAAAAAAAAAAAAAAAATACTTATTAGTACAGGGAAGGAAATAAATAAGAATTCATATGAATTTAATAAGAATACCATCAAATTAAAAGTTTCTGATCAAAAGATGGTAAAACAACTGCTTCATATTTTCTTTATAAATGTTTGGATTTACACGAAATTGTAATCTCGAGAATATCATGATTTGGTATCACATTTGTTTCGGTAAAGAGAACATAGTTCATGGAGAGTAGATGATGGAAACACGAGAACAAAAGATACTGATAACACATCGCGATTTGCAAGCGAAATTTACAATTAAACACTAGTTATGGCTGATGTGGATATAAATTGAAGCGAAATCCTTATTCATGCATAAGAAGATCCCATTCATAATACAAAACATATATATGGGAAATACAATACATGTGTGTATCTGTGTGCGAATAGGTGCAATCAAATATTTCGCAATGTGCAATTTTTATATTGATTAATTGATCATAAACACGATTTAATGTTACTTATACAATTCAAAGATATTTTAAAATATATTTCTAGTTATTTATTATAATAAACTTGATTCTGTGTAAAGTAATTTCATAAACGAGTGTTTTTGTGTGGCGCGTTTCATCCGGGAATATCGTGTAATAATGCGAACTTGTACTAAAGTAGAAAGTTTAATTGCATATTCTCCTATATTTCTCCCCGGGGATTTCTCATGCATTTTCTCGATGGTACCGGTGAAACAATTGAATTTAATTCCTGCCGTCAGATTTCGGAATGTTAAATCAATACACTGTTATATGAGTAACTGCAATCATAGTGTGTGGTTATATAATATAACCAGTTTATATTATAACCAGTCTTCTCATCTTAAATTACATATTCTTAAAAGTGTAAGAAAATTTAATCTTCGATATGTTCGATATGTTTTAATTTTATACTTTTTTTTTCAAAGTGTATTTTGTATTATGATAGCCTCGAAATACAAATTGAGAAAATGTATAAATATTTTCACGGATAATAGCGCAATATTACATCCTCGAAAATAGAGAGTTCCCATTTTGGATATGTATTTTCTTGCATTGCTATATTGTTATTGCCGTGTAGAATTAAGGCTTTTGATAATCGAAATCGCGACTACCAAGATTTTTGTACGTTACAAAGTAATTTAGATCGATTTCGAGGATCAGTTACTCACTCGTTGGTTACATGGTTGTTGACGCTATCAGACCTAGGCACGTCACAAGTTTCGCACGAGGTACAGATTGTTTGACCTGCAGCTGATACTTATCGTCACGTCGTCACGGAGCCGTTACTTCATGGCTACCGGGAATACGAAGAGGTTCGCACTTGAAAACGCTTTAGTAGCAAGCTTGCAATTCTCTTGGCCTATCGAGACTTTGTACCACCCAGAGGTAGGAAGTGCAATTTAATTCTACGAAAAGCTGCGATGTGACCAGAGTGTAACACCTACTCAATGTAAACGACCACTGAAACCAAATAACTATCAATCATGACGAGAATACCAGGCAGAATTGTTAAGTACATAATTCAGTCTCCATATAGCGCAAATACGTCCAATCTACGGTCAGTTATCTCTGAATTGGCCGTGACGTCAACTGTGTACGTAGGATAGAAATGCATAATAAACGTGCAGTGGATGTACAATAGATACAACATAAATAGGTTTTCTAATGGACAAAAAATTGGACGTGGATTAATCGTCAAATGTACGTGTGATTCTGGACATCCATTATTCGCACCAAACTGGACATCCATCGAACTCAGCTACAGTGCCATTCGAATACAGTGACACTCCGCTACAGCGACACCGCTTTCCCTGGCCGTAGTATGGGTGACACTCCTCAGCACAGGATCTGCATGAGCATACAGCTACTGATGTTAGGATTAGGGAGGAGGAAGCATTGTTTTTCTGAAAGGTATCGCTGTATCGGAATTTGGTGTTACTATGGCGGAGTTCACTGTACGTCCAATTTTCGTCCATGGACAAATGAACGGACGAATCATGGATGTCCAATGGATTGTTATAGTTGGGTACGAGTTCGTGATCACGAGAATATGGTCAAAAAATATGTTTATGGACATATAATTTCTGCTATTATTAATATACAAATTACATAAACATATTTTTTCATATTTGACCTTCTAGTAATTTCAGTGAATAATATTTCTCTATTATTTTTTTTTTTGCTGATACAAATCCACATTATAGATCATTATTTAAAAGATGAGGAATTACTTTGCATGGTTCTTCTAGTAGATTCCGCAATTTCAGACAACGTAGAGAACTAGTACATATATTTATTTCACATTGAATATTATGAATCATTAGTCAATCTGTCCATCTTTAGAAAAAGCGACGAATATAGAATGAACTTGATAAACAACTTCATTGAATATATAATCGATAAAGTATACTGGTGCATTTGCAGCATTATGAATTGAGCACTAATTCAAGAGAGTTATAAACTTGAGCGATTCAGTATATTGATATCGATATTAACATTGCGTTATTTATTTGAATATTTATCTGAGATGTTGTGTTCTTCTTCCAATTCATTCAGAAAATAAGAATTCGTTGAGTTAATAAACGGAAACTATAACAGTTCAATGAAAAAATAATTTGAGATTTATATATAAACTGTTCAGGCATTTTTTATTTTTTAAGTATACGTATTAATAAACGTTACTCTTATTTTAATTGTCAGGTTGTGGCTCATTACAAATTGGATGGTGTACAAGTAGATTTAAAGGTATAGGAAAAATGCGATTACTCTTTATGAATTAATGAAGAATAAGATCAAATTAAATTCCTTAAGACGATCATTTCATGACGAGTCCCCGAAAACGAATTTTATTGAAGTCTATTTTGTTGAGAATCTATTATTTTAGTTTTATTCCCTAGTAGAAAATTTTTTGTCTAGTTTCTGTCCAGTTTGCTTTTTTCCCATGTTAAAGATATAGGATAACTGGGCAGTGTAACAGAAAACTGGACAGATTTCTACCAGGGTTTATCATTGTATTATTTTAATTCATTAATATATAATTCTTTTTTTGTATATATATATATTTGTATGAAATGCCGAAGAATAAAATTTGTTGCGTATTTTATTTTTTTACGTATATACTAATTAAAACATGAGCAATATTTTTTAAATGACGTGTTAATAACCATGTGCAAGTAAATAGCAATCTGCTTTTTCTTGTACTGAGTGCCACAGTTAATCATTATATTCCATACATTAATTTCTGAGGATGTAAAATATTGAGGCGAGTGATGTAAAAAATTTAAACGTCCCGAATTAAATATCATCGAAGAAAAAGCGATAATAATCTGAACAGCATGCATAATAAATGGCCATGAAAATAGTTCAATTTCGAATCGTACATTTAAATATTCATTATAACGTGTATAATTCATACGCGATGCAAGCTTTAATTTATACGCCAGCGGGCACCATATCCAACATGATTTCTTCGGTTTTCACTAAATTAGCGGTTAATTTATTTGCAGTAAATTAAAATATAAGATGCAGGCAAAACCGATTTAAACTTACTGTGACGATTACATCGCCCGAGCCGGCAAATACTTAATTCGGATATCATTAGTTATGCGCAATCGCATACACGTATATCTCTAACGATTATAGGACCGTTGAGTTCATTGCAATAATGTGCGAAATACATAATTGCTACGAGATTATGGAAATAGAAACCTAACACATAAAACCAACAAGCTGAACGCCGGCAGACACGCAAGAGAAGATGAATCGATATTCAGCTTTCAATATACTAATTGCGAGAAGAGGCCTTTTTGTAACGAAAACACTTAATTTATTTCTTCCTGCGAGGAGATAAAGTATAACATTTGCGATAGCCGTCGATGACTACATTTGAATAAGGCGATAGTAATTAGGTTTTTAACTCGTTACGTGAAAACGATCGACATGCTGAGTCCGCTGCATATTACGTCACGGACACCCACGTTCACGCTATTTATTATACAGAACTGACTGGTGTACCAGACGTGAAAGCGAACCAACCAATATCTTGCTCCAGCAATTTCTCTCCTGCTGCCGGTAATATACAACGCTTGGCCCGAAGGCGAAGGGAGGAATAAAAGAGAGATAATTAATTTGTCATGTCGTTAATACCTAATTACCGTATTGGATATTGCGCGCTGGCGATGCTGATCAAGTCGTCAAGCTTCGGCATCGAGAAACCGCGAAGTGCAATTAACAATTCAGGAATTACTTCGTATTACACTCAAGAAAGTTCGCGACTTTCACTCGTTCGATTCCAACAAAAATATTGAAAAATGGAGCTATTATATCGAGAAAGCTGCTACATATGATAAATAATAAAGCAATGCACAGATTTCGGCCGTTCGGGCTTTTTATTTTTAATTAACTCAGTTCGTGGATGTAATAATAATTTTTTTTTTTCAATACATATATTAATATAACAGTATGCAAGTTGACAAATATCCTACTTTTAGTAAAATTGATGACATGCTTCATAATAATTTACAATTTTTCTGGAAAAAAATGACAATATCTCAATTGATTTGATACAAATTAAAATATATATATATATATACATCATGGGTATTTAGATTTACGATTGGATTAAATTGATGAAGATTAAATTTATGGGAAATACGTTCAATCCGATATGTATTACATGTATTATATTATATTATATATATGATATGTATGCACATTTTATATCGATACTACAGCGCCATCTGCGATTATTTTATCGGCCATTCCATAAGAACAACCTTCAACAGGTCCATACATACGTATGTTTGCATGTATACATATATGAACATACATTTATTTTCGACGCTATACTCTCCATAACCCTTATAGTATGTAGTCATCATATGAATCATCGCTGAAAGCGCATGCGCGATGACTCATTTCGCACCATCAACCCGTTACGAAAAGTTCCGCTTCTGCCCCTTAGCGTGTAATAGATAATGTAAAATATAGTAGTATCCCAGAAAACACAAAAAGTTATAGCTGTATAACATTTATATAAAATTGTTACTTGTTACGTAAATGTTACACGGTCTTTATATAGCTGTTACTTTTGTATTTTCTGGGATGTTTATTAAATCATCAATTTACTTCGCAAAATAGTACATTATACCAATTCAGGTTCTACGTTTGATGATACTACAAAGTATATGAAACTAATACAAAGACGACAACTAGTGTAATTGTCCTATCTAAATATTTCTTTTCTATAAAAAATTAATTCATATGACTGAATAATTATCGCAGCTACCCGATATACGTATGAAGTAGTTGATGGTAACATTTAATGATAATATTCATATGTATGATAACAACAAGGAAAGTGAAGGAAAACAAAAATACGTAAATGATTTTGATATATGCGAGATTATTTCATTAACTTGTATAAAATAAATATTGATTTATGTCATATTGAAAATATGTCGGGTATGTAATAAAATACCAAAATTTGATGGACGCATATTCTGTTTATCTCAGCCATGCTTATGGTTAAATATTGTTGTTAACTCACCACATCGTTTTTTTACAATCTTATCACAATAAACAATTACAAAATGTTGAATAAAGGATGTAACTGTCGATGGATAATAATAACATGTCTCTCACATGTTTTCACATGTATGCGAAAATCAAACGAAAATTTCGGGAACTTACAAAAAGGTATGTGAGTCTCTTGTCACGAATGTTTACATAAACTTTAACATGAAAAGGTAGGAGTCAGGAGACACTCGAAATTTTACTGACGTTTTCAGATCTTTGTTTCCGCTGTCTCGTTGCGCCTGTATGCGTGTACCCGTGCTGAGGTCCTTATATATTCTAACACTCGGACGGGTCTTGTGTGAAAAACTGCTTCGCTCGAGCTCAATGGGTATTATTCCTCTGTCGATGGAACCTTTTCGTTTGTACGGTGCGCCACGTGTGAAAGGTTGCGACCGTCGGTGATTTTATCGAGTCGGTCAATTGTTCAATCTGTCAAGAATTCTATTCATTAAGTAGTGTGCTTATGACATGTATAGAGTCACAGAATGTATATTGATGTGTATCCTATAGACTCAACGAATGTAGCTATTGACTTCTATTTTCCTTATGGCATAATGATATTCAAATTTTATTAATGCTGCTGAGTCGGTTGCTTAAGAAGCACGAAGGCGCGCGTGTTTTTTTTCTGTGGTTTTTTGACATTTGTCTGTGAAAAGAAAAATAATATCCACTGATTTGCACAAATATTTGGTTTAGAATTAGATGGATGTTTAGAAAAAACTTTTTTTTTCATTGTATTGTATTATTCTCAATAAATTTTTTTCTATAAATTTTTATTTTTTTTTTTTAAAGTTTTTAACCAAATTAAACTTTTGTTAAATTTTATTTAGTTTTTTTTTTTTTTTTTTTTTTTGCTCAATTTACGTTCTTTACTTAAACCAAACTAAAAGTATGGCAAGGGGGAGAGTGATGGAACGTAATCGAGTAACAATTCAGTCCAGTTTTTGAGCTTATATTTTTTTATAAATTGTTTCGCTTTTCTTGACTAATTGTAAAATTAATATTAAATCAAATATAACTTATTCTGCACCAGTGCCACAATACAATGCGTGTTAAATTAGCATCTGTTAAATTTAGAAAAAACAAATTATTGAAATCAAAGATTGCTCATATGTATCTTACAGGATGATATCACGTTAAAGAACGTCAGTAATTAAATTCATTAAACAAATAAAACAAGATAAATTATTATTATATTTTCAAATGTTTGGGCAATCACGGGGTACGCGTTATTAACATTATTATGGGAAACACATTTTATGCGTTACATTATTTTTCATTGTCATTGGAAAAGATGCTGACATTTTTAAGTTAAGTCTATTGCTGACGGTACTAAATGCGATTTGAACATCCTCTAGTAAGATACCATTTTTCCAATTTTTGGTAATAAACTTTCTATCTAGTTTACTTATTTTCTATGGTAATAACATTTGCATAAAAATTGAGAAATTGTATTGAGATGTTAAGAAATGAAGCAAAATTTACTGACTGTTGAACGTATGTGTATGTACGTACGGTTTTATGAATTTATACTACTTTTTTATAACCTTACATTGATAATTAATAACGTATTATATACCATAAAAATTGAGGGAGGGACTTTTACCTCTTCGTCCCTGGCCAATACCATTATCAGACCAATATTAGCCTGAACCAGGAAGTTGTATTATTTACAAAACAATATAAAATACGTAATACGTATCCCTGGTAGAAATGGAAATTGCCATGTCACTCCCTTGCTAGCAGCTAGATAGCGTCATGCTAGAATCGTCACGTTTTGCCCAGTACGCATGCGCACATGAAGAAAAACGATGTGCGCATGCGACTGGGCAAAACGTGACGATTCTAGCATGGTGCTTTCTAGCAGCTAGCATGGGAGTGACATGGCAATTTCCATTTCTACCGCAGGGATACGAACATACAAATTATCTTCCAATTTGTATTATATATTATAATAAAAAAGACCGGGCAATAGTCAATAGAAACAGTGCTTTCGAGGTATGTTATGTCATTAAGTACTATTGGTTTAAAAATGAATAACCATCAGAATTTCATAAAAATGTGTATACTTGATATGTTATCGAATATTAAAGTAATATTATATAATAAAGAGAACGATACTATAATTTGGCATTAATTATAAACTATCATTTGGGAATGTAATAAGAGCATATTTTTTCACTTTTTCTATAGGAATATGCACCGGACTACTAGCCATCGATCGATGACCTTAATACACGTGTGACAAGTGAGTAACAACCGAGGTACCAAAAGGTGGCCCAGCCGCCACTACGAGGCGCATATCTCATCATAACAATCAATAATACCATTTCAAAATCACGGCGTGGGCGGTGTGTGAATGACGTAGCAAATGCGAAACCGATGACAGGTCCCAGTTGAACCCGAGAATGCGCACGGAGAGGGTGGAATAAAGACAGAAGGTGTATACAGTGTACGTAGGTATGCGCGGTTTTCGTGTGCGATGTGGAAAACGCGAGGACGGCTGGCGGGTCGTGGCAAGCCGCAAAGTGAGCTATCAAAGGCCGTTTGCCCTTCGGGGGTAGACGGCTGGTAAATGCGGTGCCACAGCAGCGGTCCCTTTGTGTCCCTCTGTATGCCCGACCTCGTATAGTCGCGTTTGCACACGTGTTCCCGCGCGTGCACACGCGTATATCTGCAGAAACTCACACAAGAATAAAGCGGACAGACACCTCTGTACACCGCGCCGAGTGTATCGCGCCCGCGTGTATTAAACGCCTGCGGCTGTTGCGCCCTCATAATTACAAGCGGGAGTAAGTGTATACGTCACTCGTATCGTCGAGCTTTTGCCGCATCACATATATTTCGAGTTATTCAACATTTTTATCTGATTTATACATTTTTTGCATCTCGAATGTTGCTTCTGATGAAAATGTATATGTATATATATATACATATTTCCGTACCACTCGTGAAGGAGGCATGATCAAGAAGGAAAGTATACATATGTCGCGGCAATAATATCGCGCCAAGTGGAATCAGCCTTTCAATCAACTCGAACGAATAAACAGACGGAGCGACGCGTATAAATTTCCGGATTTATGCCTCGCCAATATTGATAAGAAAATTGTGTCGTAATCTTAAATAATAATGTTTATTACTATTAATTAAACTTGCCTCCTGCTCCGACTACAAAATATCGTACGATATTGATTCATCACTTACTTTATTAGCGCGGCATAATTATTTTTATATTAACATCGATAAACGATGGCGAGTAATGCGTTTGATATGCGATACGCGGTTATATACGTATGCAAATGATTGTTTATATTTGTCCACGACGATGTTTTTAATATGTTTCCGACCTCGCCGTCCCTGGGTATTTTACGGGTATTCAATGTCATTGGTTATTTCACGCTGGGTTCCTCTTAATGCATGATAATCGCAAATGGCGATCGTCCATTTGGTAGTAATTATAGAAAATAACGTAGAAAATATTTTAATTTCGTATATTTATCAATGACATGATCTGGTAGTTGCTTTGGTACGATGTTTTAGTCGCTTTTGCAGTACGGACTGCATTTTCAACGTGCAATCGTATGTTCGAACTGGTTTCGAACAATTATATTAGCAGAAATCGTGACTAATGGATTATAAAGAAATAGGTAATTAATGGATAATTTTATGTTTACTATCGCACGTGCATTTTGTTTGTGATATTTCATACGTGAAATCACGCGTTTAACCTCAATTACATTTGATGGTAATTTAGTATTAAAACTTTCGAATTATCCGTTAAAGAGGCAAGTTATTTTAATATTGTGTGATGTTCTATTGATAAGTTTCTGTTTCCTTATTATTCTATAATAATGTATGTTCTGGCCAACATTACATATTGATTAGGTTCTTAAACATTTTACTGTATAATGAAGAAAGTTGTGCCAATATGAAAGTGGGCAAGAATCGCTTAGTGGAGGTCTCATGCAGGCTTCATTGCTATTAAAAGATGATTTGCGAGATGTTTCATAACATTTTTCTTACATTGGTAAAAATAAGTCCAAAAAAGTATATAAGACTTACTCGTAGTACTGTTAGAAAAAATTGCATATATATAGTGCCGATAAAAAGACGATGATTTTTACAATTCGCAGTAATTCAATAATCAGGCGTTCAAATATGTACGGACAATTGACCTCGAGACTCAACAATCAATGTACGTCCAGTTTTTGTCCATTAGAAAACCTACTTTATAAGTCCATTGTACATTCACTACACGTCCATTGTACGCCAATTGTTCATCCATCAAACGTACACAATAGAAGTCCAATGGACGTCCTCGCCAGAAGAATGTCGATATTTATTGGACGTCCAATTGATGTACTTATTCTATTTGGGGACGTTTTTCATACATCGGTTTTAGAATTTTCTAAAATTTATTACTTTAACCTATCTTAAAACCGATTCATATAGAAAATACTCTAAGTTTAATCAAAGCCTGTAACCTTTTTCATATAAACTATTTTATATATATGTTTTATATATTTTTTATATATAAACGATTCCGTACAATTTCTTATTGAAGAAAACATAACATTAATTCAATTGACGAGGCATTCGTGTCATTAATATAATTTCTATTTTCTTTATAACATGTAATATTGTATTATTTTTAAACAAATCAAACTCCTATCGTCGAATAATTAAATTTCTAAAGTAAGCATATTAATTATTCTTATTCTAAATTCCAGAAATTCGTATGTAAAGATCATTTCCTTATGTTACAAGTCTCACTTTAAAAAGTTTTATTTATATAGTTTTTGAGTTTGTATCTGCAAGAAATTCAGGACTAAACGTACACCAGATGACAATATATGATGGCACAAACTTGTAATTAACTCGTTATTGTTTATTGTTGAGGTCAACATTTTGAGAAAACTAATAAATATAAAAATAATTCACCGTCCAATCCAAGTAGTCGATGCAGACAAAGTAATCGAACCAACAACTTCATCCTCCAGTTCAGTTATATATCATTATTATTTTTATTATAACGTCTACGTTTCTTTTTAATGCTCGTCTGACGATTGAACATTTAATTCTGTCGAATGGTGATGGTCATATTTCATATGTGACATGTATTTTGTCACGCCTAGTCCATACAAAATTACATTACATTGACTCCATTATGCTGAATATAACAGAACATAATGAGGGTCATAAATATATTTTCTCCTTTAGAAAATTTATATTTCATTCGCTTTGTCATTTATAAACTCATATGGAAAGGTACTACCGAATTTATCTACATAAGTTAATATAGCAATGGATGGTTCAGTATTGAATACTATACTGGTTTACATAGTAAATTCGTACATTACTATTGGAGGTGAATTGCTCTCAATAGTACCTTTCCAAATGGGAATACATCCGAGAATGATTGAACTGTAATCTTTTTTCATAAATACAGAATTCGAGGGATTACGCATAAATACGTTGTGAACTTTATTCGACCAGCTGGTTCGTCGATTGTTAAGAATTCATATAATTCAGATAGAGCCGAACGCAATTTAGGACGTTCGTGAAGATAATCATGTATTAAGCAGGGGTATAAGAAAATTACTTTTACTGTGTATGCAGCACTATTTTTAAGCACATGCGCAGATGTCTTTAAGTGGTCAAACTGGTAATAATTTGCTTTATAAAGGCCGGTAATATACACTTCTATTTAAAATTACAAATAAATTGAGAATATTCAAATCAAATTTTATCTTAAATCTTTGATTTAATAACAATTCCAATGTTTCCAAGACAGATTCGTATATATATATTGTAAAATCTACACGAATAATCCAACTTAAATGGATAAAAATAAATACCTAGCTAGATATGATTGACTACTCTGGACGGCCATCGAAGATACATTGGATAAGTCGACTTTTCAATTGATTGATTTCGTATTTGCACTATTGTTTAGGTACAATAAACAAGCAAAAAGTACTCACAAACTGTCATTTTATCAGTTTTCGGCAAATTTATTTCCTTTTGAATGAAAGTTTTTACCAACGGGGTGCATTTATTTTTTTCGTTTATCCTGTCGATCATTTATACAATTAGGAATAAAGTAACCAGTGTAGTGGTCATGATTACATTATAATTTCAGGAGATTTAAAGGGGCGGGAAAAGGGAAGTGTGAGAGATAGTTCTTATATTTACTGTGTTATTGTCGTGACATATATATATTATATTGAATAATTTCAATTATATTGTAGGCCAAACGTAATGTTTGTAATTGTTTAATTACGGATCACTTTTAGGAAGAACGCTATACGATGTCAACATCTTTGAATACTTATAGTAATTGGCGGCGTAATTTATCTTTATCTCGTTTACATTAATGAATCGTTTTTAAATTGACAGCGCGTAAAATATGAACCACTTGAAATATTATACAATTGGAATTCTCGGACACGCTGGCTCTTGATCACTACAACTGATTCATAGAGTTGTGATGAAACAGCAGCTTTTAGCAGCGACTTAATTTCATCAAAAGACAATTTACGTCATTCTGCAACCAGTCGACCGACAACAGCGGGGGGAAAACGTCAACGAAGGTTAGATAAGAAGTGTCTGCCTGTTACCGGATGGGGGGGTATTCTCATCCGACAATCCTATATATGTCGTGCGGGAACGGCGTGGCGGGCTGCAGGTCGTAAAAATGCTGCGCGTTGACTCCACAGTCCGCACAGTGAAATAAATTGAGTTATTAACGTGACTGTGTCACAATAAATTATGATGAAGCGGCGGCTGAAAAGGAACAGTCCGACGCGGTCGCGAAAGGTCGGACGGGCTAACAGCGCTTGATTGCCGGTCGCCCGTTTGTCTCCATGAAAGCCTGACAGAGCTCGCCGATGTTCCGGCGAAGTAATGTCGGTGGTAGAGCGACATGTCCCTGTACACGGGACATGCGTTGAGGTGAAGAATGAAGAACGCGAGACAAGCACGAAATAGTCGCAGTTGCTGTTCTCGTATAATAGGCGAAAGGCTCGACGACCGTGAAGAACGTTAGTCTCTCAGTGTGCTGCTCTCATAATTAGTAATGTCCATTTAGATTGAAACAAATGGTGCTCTGCAAAACCGGACCTGGACGTAGTATTAGTTGCGCACGCGTTTAAGTGGGCAGGGGAACCAAACCTGGACATTTGCCGAAGAAACGGATTACTTTTGCCTGTATTCGAGCAACATTCGGATTTCTATAATGCCAAATAAGCGAGTTCGATAGTGAAGATTCGTTCGAAACTTACAGTAGACAAAATTTATTGTTAATGAGTACTAATTAAGTTCTCATATCACATAATTTCAACCATGTATTTCTTAGCATTTACGGGAGAATGGTCGAGGGAATTAGATTTCACTAACATACTTCCTACATTCTACGTGTTTTTAGGAAATCAGTTGCGTTTAAGCTTCAACGTTGGAAACTCGACGAATGCTCGCACGCGATCGTCAAATGTAATGAACATTGACAATGTCGACGACGCGACGTTCGCCTGTCCCTGCATATCGTCATTTTGCAAATCAGTTAACGAGCAAATAGTTGCTACGAGACACGCGATCGTCAAGAGGATCATCAATTAAACTGAATAAATTACGCGCATCTCGGTATTAACGACGCATTGACGTAGCAAGAGTGTAACGTGGTAAATTACGACTAGTTACAAAATTACCGATCGATTTCACGCGCCAAGAAGCTTAATAATTCAGGCCATCATGGACTCTTGACTGTGATATGTTAATATTGCAAAAATTACGAGATTCATGAAGTAAATACCCAAAAAACATTTATTCCAGTTTTACTTCAAAACATAAAAACAAAAATGTTGTTATGACATATACATTATACATATATCTGGAACAATTCGCGAAGTAGCAATGTTCTTCGGCAATTACATATCTATACGGTAGAGATGGATGTTCCATAGATGTTATCGGCATATTCCAGGAATAATATAGGAACATATCAGGAATGTTATATTATAAATCAGGATACATACACCGGATAAAATTACCCACTTTCCTCCATGTTCTTGGTAATATTCTTAATGAAGTACAGAAAATTCTTATTTTAAGAATATTCCTTTCTTATTGTAATAACGAATGAATAATATTCTTAAAATAAGAGTAATCAAACAATAAAGAATAATTCATATTCTGAATATATATAATCCTCTTGCGTTCACTGTTCACGTATATATATATATGTAGTTTAGAATTTATAATTTAGTTATATTTTAGAAATGGATTCTGTTCTCCACTCCTTCAGTCGAGAGATACAGAGTACATTTTTGTATAAAAAATTACTTATTAATAAGTTATGCTTCATAACATATCGATCATTTGTGAATTGGTGTATATAGGGTGTAGTGAACATTTTGGGTTTAGTGAAATGCAACATATATGTTTAAAAGAAATATTTACATGATTATGCACGTTTAATCGTAAGTCTCCTTTCCTCTGTATAATATATACGACAACATAAAGGTATTAATGAAAATCAGTGTTAAATTAATCTAGAATGATTTACTGTGGATTTTTATTTATTCTTATATAAGGTCCGAGGACAATCAAACCATGAACCTAAATTTTAAAGACTTCAAGGTTTCGAGGTTCTACTGTACGTGAGCGTAGAGGTTTAAGTTTTGGGGTTAGTGTATCATTGTGCTTACATTCTTTATCTTTATATTGTCGTTGTGCCCTTCTTCCATTCATTGTCATATATAAAGTACGTTAAAGTCCATGGATTTCTGGTAACATAAATCTCCTTGTCTATATTATCCGAAGGATAATAATCCTCACAAATATAACAAAATAAATGACCTATACAAATAGAAAGGTTACAAATAGAAGAAAGGTTATATGTGAATGTCTGTTATGTATACGAGTATGTGTGAAGAAAGAAAATTATTTTTTTTCTTTTATATCCAATTATATTATCAATTTAAGAATATAACACTTATATTAGTTTAAGCACATAATCTCCACAATAAAAGGCAAGAATAATCATCTATTTAAGAATATGTACTTGAAACAAACAGTTTTCATGAATTTCCAGAAAAATATTTTGGAACCGGTTTTATCTAAGATTAAGGGGCCTTTTAAAGAATATGAATTCAATTACCTACAAAATGACGCTGAAAAAGAAATAACAAGATAAGTTAAGATCCGAAGATTAGAAGAGCTTTAGCTTAGGACAGCCTTATCTTCGAGGGTCATAATAGATTCTTCAACCAAAAACTGCTAAGGATCATATTTTCCTGACGAAGGTCCTATTAACTCCTTTCTCGGGACGTTTATCGCACAACTGCGCTAAATCATGGTCAGGGATTCCTTGCAGATTACTATGTGCCTGCAAATCTGCAGATACAAAATGATGACGTGCAAATGTCTGAAGTGAATTTAATTATCCTAATAGTCGTGTGTCCATAATCCACTGTTCCGACATAAGAGCCTTCGGATAATAGCTTTCGAGTCAATTATTGTACGTCACCCATACAACAAAACACGACATTATGACATCTGTTGTCTAATCAGAGTTAATTCCCAGTTGTGTCAGTACTCGACTTCACCCTTCATATACGTATAATGGAATATAAAACCTATGCCAGAAAACAATGCCAAGTATAGCCACTCCCAGAGAAATTTCCATCATTATAGACCAGTATTACAGAGTAATGGCAGCAGCACTAAGAATCAAACTATGCTCACAACAATCTAAGTAGGGATGTTATTAGAGCATTGATCAGTTCAGTGTTAATGTGATGCCCCAAAAGTATAATAATGATACTATCATTAGCAATAAAAGTAATGCATTATAGTCAAATTGTAAAAATGTCATTACTCAGTTATTCGAAGCATAGCAGTTATGATTCCATCACTGCTAAGAACCGCATTAAATTGGAAATAACATTTGAAATTACACGCAATTAAAATGGTGTAATTAATTGGTTACATGTTACCGTTAAATGTATTATGGTGGATGATTTTATTTCGGACTTTCGATGTTTGATGGACTTTGTTGGCGGTAGTTCTTTTTGCCAATGCAGTTCCACGTGGCATACGAGATATAAACTCAAATTTCATATAAATAAGAAGTAAAATTGTTTTTAATACTCGTAACAAAGCCACACTACTAATTTTTAATAACATAAGTTTTGTACAAGAATTATTCATTTTTTAATAAGCTTTACGGACTTCATGGAATTTCGAATATGAAAATTTTAATCTGATATTTTAGTTAGACAGGAAACGGCTTGTTTCTGTTAAATGTACTGGATCTGTAAGCAACAAAATCGAGTGCCCAGGTACACAAGGTACAAAAAAGGATTAACTTTAACAGGCTATTAAAATTAAAAGGATCAGACGAGCCGCTGAATTACCATTTTCTGAAACGGCGATCCTTCCGTAACTGAAGAACCGCGCGATGCAGCGGAGAGCTATCACTTATACCCTTTTTTCGGGTTCTGCATGCCGCACGATTGATCCTATCGCTACCGATCGATCTTCAGCAGGCTTTAGTGGCTCTGTCAAGCGTCTCGATCGATCGTCTCGAATAATCTTCTCAGAAACAATGGAGCGGCAAAATGTCTTGTCAGCCAGTCCTGTATGTTGCCCAGCTCGCGTTTGAGTATATGTGCGACTGCGCGAGTGTGTGTTTATGTGTTTGGCAGCCATCATCAGCACACGTGTTTTTTTTTTAATTTTTATTGTTTAATTTTTTAAGCTAATCGCAACAAAAGCACGTATACTGTGCAAAGCACACGGCTGCTAATTTCATCCATTTAATTCGAATTTATAACGTTCGTTTTGCGCAATAGACCGTACTATGTTTCTGTATACTGATAACACATGGAGATAACATCAAATCTAAACATGAAAATTGGAACTTTCACTTGCTCGCTTTCAATTCTTTGTCCATTTGATTTTTAATATCCAGTTATTGTGAATTACATTATGTTTAGTTTCCTATACTTTCTTTGACGTATAACGATCAATATCTTTCAGGTATTATGTACATCTGGCATGTCGAACGAAGAATGAGGTAAATCAATAAAGACCGCCCACTACGATGAAATGACGTGAGGCAAAAGCGACGAAAGTCAAAGATTGATGCGATCGCTAGTCAAAATGAACAGATATTAAATTTTAATTCCATAACGTCGCGTCATGATTGGGAATGGAAATCAAATTAGATGCCACATTGTGTACATTTATCATCACGTGTATTTTTCTTACTGACATATGACGAGTAATGGAAAAGATTAATTAGCCTTTTCGCTCCGGGACTGGTCCATATATGGACCAACAAGAAAACCGAACGTAATATATGTTTATAAGGTCAATTTAGTACCATTTTCATACTTTGACCTTCAAAGTTCAAGGTCAAGGAGGTAAGTAGAACTTTTTTTACTATTTTTATCGTTTGACCTTCAAAGTTCAGGGTCAAATATGAATCTGACATTTTTTTCACTATTTTTATTGTAATCAGCACATCAAAAAACATTGAAAAGCGCTCTTAAACATTCAATTAATTTTTTACATTAGCCTCAACTTTCTCTCCAGGAGTGGTCCATATCTAGAACTCCGAGTGGCGACTTGTCATAAGATGTTCATTCATTTAAGTCATGAAATTAATCTAAAATGCGAGGTCAATTTCAAAGGAAAATCCCCGGAGCGAAAAGGTTAATAAAGAATTATTGAAGTTAGACCTTTGATGGCTTTTAGTATTATTATTAGTTTCAAAATACTTATATTTTTTTAAATATTCAAGTACTTTATAAATTAACCATTCTTATGTGGCTTTATGGGTTAAAAAGTCAAGAAAAACTGACATGTGCCAACGTAAATCCTTATAAGGCGAATTCGTGTATTTTTATAACTTGGACTAAATGTACGTTTACTTATAATAAAATCATGTTTTATGTGCAATAATTTTATTTTAAAGAAATATGAAGCAGGTGACATCAAATATGTAAACCTAATTATAAAATGAAATTTAAATAGAACATATTCTCAATGAATAAATAACTCGATTAAAACTAATTTTATCTTATCGGGAATAAACGTCAAGATTTTTTACGAGGCATTCGCATATTGGCCCAGGTTTTTAATTTCCTACAATTTATTATTTACGTCACTTATAAATTTTCATTGTCTTTTAATTAATCGCAATTGTGCAACTACTAAATTATCATTTATAAATTAATTCAAGATCGCAAATGTCATTATGCTTCCATATAAGATTGGCCATGTTCGAAAATATTTCAATTATTCTGGATTCAAAATTAAATGTTACTAACAGTCTGAGATTTGTTCGATTTAATTCCCAGCAGTCTGAAACTTCTCGATGGGTCACTGAAATAACCTAGACTGTTAAATTTGTCGATAAACGACCCATAATGGGATTAATTCTTGGAATGCTAATATTATAATGTATCGGCGTCGCTGTAAAATAAACATATAGGACTAATTTGTACTACGAGATATATTATTAGAAATTGGATATTTAAAATGTTTTTACACAAAAGTTTTCGAACGATAAACCATCGAAAAATTGCAAATCTACGCAATTGAGAGATATTTCATAAATGAAAATTCGATGACTCATAACAACTGTCCATTTTAATAAAATATAAATGACATCGAATTTAAGCGGTTCGTGATTTACTCGTTAAAATACCAGAAATGTCAGCGAAATTAGTCAAATAATCGCTTCATCGTAAATAGACTTGCTTGGCAGAGATGTCTGAGCGACAGGCCCTCTCCCCTATTCAGCCGTCCCACTATGGCTCCTTGTAGTATAGTCACACAACTGTATGGAAATAATACATGCACAAACTGGATTCAGGCGAGATAGGCGTTCTCTGATATCAGCTTAGCTGACTTATTGGGACGTCGGTGGTACTGCCAATTATTAACGGACAGCTCTCTCTCGTCGGCATTGACGATGCGAGGCTCAAATTAATGCCAGTCCTGCTAACAGAATCTCGTTATAGTCGCGCGCTCGCGCTCCCATTCGAGCTTCCATCATCGGAGGACTGTTAAATAACTAAGCGACAATTACTTAACCGACAGATGTCAAGTTGCCGCCATTCGATAATCGACAGCGATACGTGCCATTGCGAAAGTGACGCGAGCGTGAGCCGTTTGCGTTTCAGCTCATCCCTGCTATTATTAAACGAGAGATCAAAACACTATTGTAACGTGCGGGACTTACACAAATGTACGTTTTTGTTTTGAACTCCTTGCGCTTTATGATGTATTTTGCTAATCATGATGGAACTAATATAACTAGGAATATATTACTAAACTTTAAGGTGAAACGTTATTCATCCATACAATTTTTGTTTGTTATCAAAATAAAACTTGAATGTAGTCACCCAATGTCGATATGAAATCTACTCTATTGCAAATGTTGATACTTGTACGATATTACAACGGCAATCTTCATCAACATTATCGATGTAATTTCACAATTGACCATGTTTTCGAATAATATATATAGACGATATTCATTTACTTGAGATTGATTATTTACATCTAATCATTAGACATCTTTCAAAATTGGATCCCTTCTCGTATTTCTTACGCGTCTTTTATTCTTTTATTCGTCCGTCACGATCCGATGTGTAGGTAATTTGCGCAGTAATTACTGGCTCGAGGGTATTACATCGGTATATTCAAAAATGCTTTTTACTTATTATTTCTTTACGAGAAAGTGCTTGTGCAGTTTCCGTGACGTAGAGCAAAGAGCGCCGAGGTGTGTGACATCTGAATGCTTGGCGTCACGTTTTCAATTTTCTACTCATCCACCAGGACGAGATATCCTTACTCGTTAAGATCGCTGACAGCTAAGCGGGGTCGTTTCCCTCGGTTATAAATTAAATTATCGATCAAGCTGCACCAATCATACGATTGATATTATGCTAATATTGGAGAGACGTCGACAATCATTCGGCACGTAATTCGTGCATAAATTTATCGCATCTTCCTGAATATATTCTAATATTACCAATAATAATATTACAAAATGTTCATAAAAAGTCCATTTCATTCTATAATTATTATCGATTCAGCATTAAAGGTGAGTTTAATCATATCTAAATGTATTACTCTATATAGAGAAAATTGCCATTAAGTTGAATATATTCCCTAGTAGAAAATGACACCAGTTTCTTCCCAATTTTTCGGGCCTCTATGTTAAAAGTAATGGAGTCCATAACAACATTATGCCGTTATTTAATATATTTATAAGATCTTTCGTATTATAAAGTATGAACATTTTCTATACTGATATACTGAAAGTGTTCAACAAATTGAAATTCTGAAAGATTATTATTGATCTTGTCTATAGTTGACACAAGCATTCTCCTGAGTAATACGATCATATATGGTTTATTCAATCTTAGAAATATGGTAAAATATATGTTAGCTCCAATATTCATTCCAGGGAATATTTATAATAATAATGGCATAAAAAAGTATATCTTACTTTGTTTAGATGGTACGGCAATTTAAAGTACACACATTTTCTCAGTGTATCTTACAAAAATAAATAAAAATTAATTTGAAGAACCAAATTATATTAAAAATTCGAAGAGAGTAGAATGTCGTTAAACTATACATTGCATATTCAGAAGTATCCATTCACTAATTTGTTGTAAAGATTACTTATTAATAATATTTTTTCAGAACAGACTTCGCCGGCTTTAACCAAAATCGAATGTTCTCCATAATTACTCATACTTCCATACAAAATGTTTATTATCGAAACATGCATAGAAATAAAAATATCTGTACGATCGTAACATCATCATCTGCATAACAAAATAAGTCGAATCTTTTTTTCTGATAACGTAATTTACTCCAGCAAATAAAAGGAATTTTCTAGTATCATATATAACTTTAGTTTCGTTACAACTCTAAACCAGAGCTAATCCATGCATTTTAACTGAATTTGAAAATTTGACACGAAATAATAGAATCGCGTAGGGAGTAATTGATTTCTCCTGCGTAAACAATTTTGCATTTTAAACTGTACAGCATAGTTAGTAGAGAAGGAAACCGAGACTGCGCGAAAGGAAAAAAGCGAGTGAATGGACTGCCAGTCGATCACGAAACGCACGTCAATACTTCGTGTCAGCGGCAGCGGTAACATGTATTTTTTTGGTCTCTTTCGCTACTAGGAACTATGACGCAGGCCAGCAATATCGCTGTATGTTCTCCATGTAGATGTTGCACGCGCTAGCTTATGGCGCACGAAATCGCATACATTGGGGTAGCTGTGCATTTGCGAGCTGTCGCTCCCAAGCAGCGTCTCGTCAAGGAGCTGACAGTTTTCATTCCACGAATACTTGACGGGCCATGCTATGCCTCTCTTTCGCCCTGGACCCACCTCATGTTTCTCTCTCATTCTTTCGTTCGCGTCGTTTTTCCACTCATGTTTATTATTTATCCTATCTCTGTGAACATCTGATTTTCTGGTTACCTATCCTTCTACTTGACTCCATCCGTCATCTTCGACATTCACCATGTCAAGTTCTCTACATTTACCTAATTATTTTTGTCAATAATTTCGTTTTTATTTCGGAGTTTAAAGGGAGTTCCTATAACGAGATCAAGCTCTATGCTTATTTAAAAACCGTAGTAAAAAAGAAAAAAAAATTGACATGATTGATTATTTTTACAATGTAGATGAAGTTCCTCGTCTCAATTTTACAATTAATAATTTGCATGCCCAGGATGTAAACTGACGTGCTCGAGACATGAATTCTGTTAAAGATTTGCACTGAAAAAATTCTAAGAATTCAATTTCTACGTGCACATTTCACTTTATCAATGAAATTTAAAGGTGATTTTTATTATGATATACAAAATCAGTTGACATATATATAGGGATTTAATTATTTTAAGTTATCTTATATAGCATCAACTTGTAAAATTATTTAAATTTTTATCAAATATGTCCGTATAGTACACCCTTTAAAATAATAAAATTTTTTACACGAAGAGGTTTTTTCCGCTACCAGTGTAGATAACTGCCTTGTTACTTATTATCTAAATTTATTCATCATAATGTCAACAATATTTTAACGCGATATGTGTCATCTTCAAATATACATTAAGGTATCAATGAGTTTATGTTAAAAACTAATTTAAAAAACCTTAATATAATTCAAATACATATTTCATTTAAATAGGTTCTAATGATGAACATTTTTTAAACATTAGTATTTTTTAAGACATCATTTAAACAATATTACGAATACAGATAGCACAGTGAATCATACGTATATACCTAACCGTATGTTTTACGTAATATGAAATGATAAGTAGACAGTAATCTGAAATATTGGTCGACGGCTTTAAATTCCTGACATGTAATTTAATCGTGGCTTTAATACTTAAGATAAATATCAAACGTGTTCATAAAATGCAAAAAGTAAACATATTATAGAAAGGTATATATAAACGCTAAAATGCAAAAAGGTAATTGAAATATATAAGAAAAAGGTATTGTTTTTATCTGCCCATTAATAAAAAAAGTCAAATCGTCGTTAATCTATAGAATATAATAAAATCATTAAAAATGTCACATCTTTGATTTATAATTATGATTTCGCACCCTAGTTTTGTAATTTTTAGATTCTGAATGAACGGTCCGTTATTATTCTGTCTGAAATCTGAGCATATATAATAAAACACAAAGCATCGATCATTAGGATTATGTTCGAAATGTCTAATATCAATTTTGATATATAATTCCTCGTTCATTTTTTAATTCATTTGTTCTCACTGTTGTGTTCATTTTACATTGCCCAGCTACTATGTGATCGGGACCGTTTTTTTTTTTTTCATCAGTTGTAATGTGAGATAATTTCGAATTATATGAATTTGATCGATGATAACATCGTGTTACCACTGACAAAAGTCAAACGCATATACATAATAGCTGGATCCGTTAAGATCCTCTTGTATCGTGGCTTAAAGTCTCAAATTCTTGTTTGTATCAGATTGTACACGGACACATTACAATGATATCCTTATCAGATCCAGACTGGAAATAACCAGAATACTGACTATCGGAATACCCGATCAGGGAAATCCGAATCAAATCTAGGAAATAAAGTACGTAAAGGAGCATTGTGTTTACGTTTGCATCGTTAAAAAAAAAGATTTTAAATTTAGATTGAAAGAATATTATTTAAATAATATGTCATTAGTGCATATACAAGATTTATTGTTTTATAATTTGTAACATTCTGCAATTATTACGTCAAGGCCATGCAATAATCATGCCTACTGCATGCCGTATAAATTGTCAACTACATATCACAAAAATAATATATCATAATTTGCAAATACTCCAAAATGTTATCAAGTTTTTGTAACTTCAATAAAGGTATGTTTCAAATGCCAAAAAAAATTCTTGAATATCTATTAACACGGGTACTGAAACGGGTATATGAATAAGGGTACGCGATGAAGGTGATTTATATTAATTTATATTAAATATATGTCTTTCATCTAAATATTAGTTACTCCTTCCTGAAATCACTCAAGATTCTATAAGATCATTTTAAAGAGAGTAATTCTATTTGATAACGATTAGCAATGCATTGGTTTTCGTAAGAACGTTTCTAAACTTACTGCATCATTTACTTGAAAAATACAGTCTTGGCACCTATAAGCACTGTTTTAAACGAGACAAAAAGGGAACATGTAAATTAGATTAAAAATGATTTCGTTATAAGCTGAGAAAGCAAAATTTTAAGAGACCTGTAATAAAAAGCTAAAACGTAACAGGAAAAATATAGAATTTTATTCAAGTAGTTCATAAACTAAGATTCATTATTTCATTAGGTAATTATTAAAATGGACGAGAGACTTAAAAGTCATAATATTTCATTATTAAAAATACTTCAATCAGTGTTTATTTGGCGTGTTTGTGAATGCTTAAAATTTATTGTTGTCTTCATTAAATACTATAAACTGAAAAGACATCCGTTCTTACTACCGGTTTCCTTTCCTCTGTCTCCCGATCATGGCTTATCTTGTTAGGAAAAGTTTTTAAGTGATTTTTAAAAATGAAATGTTCAGTAATTAATGGAAAATAAATGAACAGTCTTATCCAATATCAATTAAAATAACAATTTTTATCGACGCTGATGTTATACACGCAGCTTCATGACATATCGGCGGTATATTTTCGAGGGTGTAATTGCGAAATATATGGAGCTTAGAGTTCGTGCAGCTTTCATGCATCGGCGTGTACACGGATCTCCACGTATACAGAAGAAATTAACACCCGGTGCGTGACGTTAATGACGACAACCACGAATGCGGCATGCACGTAGTACAGAGTTAGTTACGATTACGTCCGGTGATCACGCACCACGTAGTTACCCACTCATCTAATTATCTCGTATAGAGATGACTTGGAAGATTATATCGCGACGCATTCGTTTCGCGGCATACATTATACCAGGTCATCGTGAACTTTTACCGCTTCCCGGCAACGCGCATATCTACTCGTCTATACTTTATTAAACTGTATTACTAATAATTAATTGCGCTAATTAGTAAGAAAGATATTAATTGCGTCTATTAGGCATAACTCAAGTGAACTGTATCCCTAACCGTTACGATTTGCTCATGCCAAGGTATAGAGGAACATTAAATATATATATACATATGCATGCGTGTGCAATACTAACATGTTAAGGGTAGTGTGTGTCGTATAAATATGAATAAATTCGAATGTTAATTATAGCCCTTAAACTGTAAGATCATGTAATCATTGATTTGTTGAATATGTCTTTGTATAATAGTAAATATAATAGTATAATAGTAAAGTATCAAACTGAAATATACAACACTAGTCCGAGAACCAATGTGAAATTACCCAAACCGAACGAGTTATACAAGAACGGCGATTTAATTACTTATTATGATATTAATTATTGTGTCAAAATATTTTTGTTATTCGTAGAGCGAGCAACGATCAATAAAACGCGCTGACGTACATGTTTCTGCGTCGTTGTAAGGCCTGTGAAAGCGTAATCATAAATCATTAAACATATTTACTTAAATTTTTAAACAAAAAATATAAAACAATAACACTCGTTAGGCGACAATAATTCATTCGAGAAGAAATGTATGCAGAATCGTTATCGTGCATGTGTGCACAAGCGGGTCACGCTATCAGCGAAAATTTGAAGTGTGATTTCAGCTGCATATAATTTACAACTGGCAGCTGCATATTATACGCCGGTAGCAAATATTATGAAGAGACGCGTAAATACTGCATTCGTACGAAAACACGTCAAGCGAGAAAGTGACAGGAAACGTAAGAAAGGACGTTCGAAAATAGCCTTTATCAAAAAGCAGGTTCGGAGATTTTTAATTAAAAGAAACTTTAAGGATAAAAAATTCGATGGAAGTTACCTCTCAATTTGTAAATCACATTCATAACTTTTTAAATACTTGGCAAATCGACGATCAATTAGACGAATTTCAAAGCAATGAATCTTTTCGACAAGAACTTAGTGAAAAATGTTTATTTCAATTTTTGAATTATCACTTTTACACGACCTTCTAGTTTTATAATACAGTTGGTTTTGTATTACGTGGAGCGTCAGAACTGGTTATTGGGAATTTAAATTGAAACAACAAAACAGTTCATTTGAACGCCATTACAACCTATAATTATTTAGAAAAAAATTAGAAGTTAATTTGCAGGTCTAACACAGTGTATCATTTCACTTACGAAAGTGAAGGTTTTATGGTGCGAACCTGACAGTATTATTAATGCTTAAATGTCATCATAACCACTTGAAGCGGTTGACAAATGCTAACTTCATGCATGCATTTTGAGTGATAAGGCCTAAACCTTGATAACAGATAACAAGTATGACAATGTTGCCGTACCTGCGCCAATTTAAACTGATACACAACAAAATTTATTGTAAGGTATGTACATTCGATTTCAGTTCAACTTGCAAGGTAAATTACGAATATATATACCTTTATATATATATATATATATATGACAAAATGAAAATGAGATAATTTACATTAGCTATTGATATCAAATAATATGTGCGTATATGTCTCACCCAGCAAACACAAAAGTAACATAATCGTTGTCGAAAAACATTGTTGAATTCTGCATGTTATATGGCTGCAAGCGTGCAGATTATATGGAAAATGGAATCTATAGTTGTTCCTAAAAAATATATTTTCTTCCATCCGAGTATTGAAGGCTTGAAAGTGGAATAATGATTGACAGATAACTTTAATATAAAAGTATAGTTGATAGATATTATAAGGCAGTTGTTGAATATCTTTCCCATTTTACAACAAACATTAGTAAGTTTTCACATGAACGTTGTCACGCCGCTGAAAAGGATGATGTTGCAGGTTTACTTTTCAATCATATGTGAATGATAACATTATATTCACCCTTTTTTATAGAACATAATCTAGAATCACCTATTTTTTGGCTTTAATATACAAGAACTACAGGATATAATATAAAAGGAACTTTACTCGGTAGAAAAAAATGTAACATTATATATATATATATACATCAAGGTATATATACAAGGTATAAGAGATTCAAACTGTTATATCTTCGGACTACAAATCAACAAAAATACTTGGTATATAGATCGCGTGTCGGATTCTTTCGGCTGATTGGTTTCTTTGATAATTAGCGGTTTTCGCTCACTTTTCCAAGATGTTCAGTTCTTTCGCGCGCCCTATAGGTATATCAAGGTACACAAATGTACGTTTATAATGATGATCGACTTAGAGTATAGTCGAAGAGCGCACACGGCCTACGAAAGGACAGACTTAACGAGAGATCAAGTAGGACGTCGCATACTTTTCCCGGTGGGACCCGCCGCGCCGGCTCGTTAACGCTTGAATTTATGGGGAACGCCGAGTATCTCGCTCATAGCGCAGTCACGGCGCTGCAGATTAGAGAAGAGTACGAGAGAGACTTACGTAGGTATGTGTATATTTTTGTGCGCGCATGTGCATCAAAGGGGGACCGAGAAATACACAGAGAGAGAGAGAAATACACAGAGAGAGAGAAAGAGAGAGAGAGAGAGAGAGAGAGAGAGAGAGAGAGAGAGAGAGAGAGAGAGAGAAAGAGTAGGAAAATCCGCATTCATTGCCAGAACACGACTGAAGTCGTGTATAGGTGACTAATCTCGTCGGCCGTTTGTGATTTACCGGCTGGCACGACACGACGAGAATCGTTTTGACATTGGCGCGCCGGGTGACATAAATCGCGGAGTTAATCTGCATCGCTAATCGTGCCGTCATCGAGTTGCTCGTCTCGGGCGAGCGAGCGCAATGGCTGAAAATGTAACACGACCACGATGAAAGGAATTACAAAAGACGGATTAAAGTTTCCGCGGTGTCGGTCCACCACGGGTAGCCCTACTATGCCTTTCGTTCTGGATATATTGTTCAAGTTCGCTGGGCTTCGTCGTGTCTGAAGCATTGAAATGCAGCCTGGAGAATATTTTTCTACGAATTAATTGATTCGTTATTAATTCTTATCGGCGCGCGATTAACGACGTTGTGAATTAATCACGTCAATCGCGTTCCAGCGTTTCACGGTTGAGTCATTAAAAAAATAATTTACACTTTCAACAGGTTTCGCATTATCTTGTCTTCTTTTATTTATAACAACATTGTTAATGAAGGTGCAGGCTGGGTGAAATGGCTGGGTGAAATGGCGCTGCTAGCTAAAAATGTAAAATTTGCTTATCACATTCAAAGTAATTTCGAAACTTGTAATATTCCTGTTCTTTCTACATTGACTATATACGTATACCTGTAACGTTATGCGGAAGCGGTAATTGAAATGAAATTTGCAAGGTGACTTTTAATTATGAATGAATGCCAATCCTACGAAACGACATTCTAACACTATATTAACGTATGTGCGGCTTTCACATTGTATCAATGAAGTGTAATTATCATTGACGGTGAAGTATTTACTTAACGTTATTGTAGAAAAATATGAATATCAGTGTTTGATCAGTTCGGACAATAATTCAGGTACCGGATATCATTTTTGACCACTTCTGAAAGAAAATTTCAGGAATAAACTTAATATTTGCTTGGGAGCCGTAGATAACGGATATTTTGGATCTATATCGCCACTAAAGCGATGTTATTTAAACGTTGACCACTGCTAAACTGATAAACATTGATAAAAGATTCAACGGGAAAAAGAAGCCGCTCCTATTTACTCTTATGCTTTTCTAAATACATGGCCTGTTGTACAATGAAAATAGAATATCAAAATTCTTAAGCAAACAATAGAATTACAGTTTATTTTCATGATTCATCGAACGCAATTCGTAGTATACGATTTATTGGATAACAGTTTTTTGGAATAGATATGATAAAATTATTTCAAACACTAAATCTGACCCATACGTCTTTTATATTCTTTTTTCTTTTTGTTAACGAATGGGAGACCAAAATGATTGAAAAACATTTTGAGAAAGCTCGCTTGATAACAAGTAAAAGTAGTGTTTTTTATTGTATTTTTATGTTTTAAATCTCCATAAGGGAATACATAAACCTTCGTTGCCTTTCAAATTGTTCGTGATGAATAAAAAAAGATATCGACAAATGCTGCCATTTTACGTCTTAACTTCTGATTGGACGCGCATTAGGAGATAAACCATTATTTTTCATTGCACGCTTTATTTAAAATAACACTCAGCTCAGGGTCGGTAGCCGAAGGCCATAAACGAGCAGGAACCCCATAGTATATGACCTTGTTATTATATACATCTACTTCTTATTGTACAAATGTTACATTCCATTCTTGCTACGCGTGCCAGTACCGAGTCAGCCTCCGCATAGCTTGTCAACAGATGACCTGCAGATTTAAAGGAACCATTGTAGGACAAGGGACAAAGAAGGAACACGTAAAATAGTGCCGAATATCAGTGACATGCTTTGTGTAAAAAATCTAAAACTACGTTCAAAATTGCCATGCACAATATTTGTAGAGGTATACCGCTGAAGTTCAAGCATTCCCAACATATAAAATACCTCATAATAAATCTATTTACATATACATCTTAAGATATTAGTCAGATAGGAAAACTGATTTTATTGCATATCATATAGAAAATGTTAGCAATAAAAATAAAGCGTTAAGATTCTACAAAACGTAAATATAACTCTTACTATAGTTTGCAATACACTACTGTTAATTGTTTAGTATAAAATCTAGAATAAAAGCATTATTAAATGCTAAATTTAACTGAAAAATATAAGCACGCCAGAACATTATAATGAATATTTGCAAGATTTAATCGACTTTTTTATATTGATCGTTACTACATGTAACAAATTCGTACGTATAACTTAGGCAAATATATTTTATGCCTAGGCACATATATAATAACTTTCAACTATAATAACTTTCAACTAATAACTAGTTGAAAATCAGACCAGTTTATGGCCATTTTTCGGGATTCCATTACTCTTAACATAGTGGCCAGAATAGTTGGGCAGAAACTGGTATCATTTTCTACTAGGGTAATATTTACATATTAAAGGTTGTATCTTTGGAAGTGATAGAAATGTCGACACATGTCGCTTTATTATCAATCTGATTGTCCTGAAGTTAGGGTTTTTCTTGGGATCCCGGAAATTGTAATTTGAGCGTACATTTACATAAATGATGTAAATATATATATATATATATATATATATATATTTATATAATTGTTTTAAAGCACACGATTGTTTAGCATCTGAGTAATACAACCGTACCCTCACCATTAATGTTAAGACATACCATATCATTAGGAATATCATGACAATCGAGTCAGGCTTTTTCTATGTTAACTGTAGCGCATTGATTGCCGGTATAGCAATTTCCATTGCATTATCTGCTCGGTTATTTAAGCATATTGTTATCAGGCAATCGATCTGATCAATACTGCCATTCACATACGATTTAAGATTGTGTTCCACATTCGACTGAAAGGCTGAAAATGATTAGGTGAGTAAAGTGTCATTTCGAATATCGCACATGTCGATATAATAAATGTTTCATTCGTTTTATCATTATAATTACTGACAGCTTAGCGATTATGTAAACGTATGTGAATCGCGTTATTCATGTTTTCATAAGTAATGAAGTTTTTATCTACCAGTGATATTACGAGATAGTCGCCGAACCCAACAATGAATATATCATTGGGAGAAAATCTAGATCTGTATTTTTTCATATTAAAAAAAAAAAGTTATTTTCAATATTTTACAGTATATTTAAAGCGCACGTTGAATACTTTGTGCACGATACATATATTTTAAAATGAACTACAAAATACGTATAATATAAGTATAATGATGTGCACTAACATTTATCACGTATCTCACCTCTTAACGCACAACGGATGTGGTTCCGTAATAAATGACATCCGCACCTACTTTTCAATTCTATACATTTTTGTATAGGAAACAGTTTGGACATTTTAAAGATGACCGAATTTCGTGATGTTTGACGTGATCCGCCTTCAAAAAACTATATGCCTTATGTTCTAATCTCAGGGTACGAAATGGATGATCGGTTCTTCCGAGGAATTCCTAGCTGACCTTTGAAAATTCCAAAAATTCTTTTCGGGATGTAGAATAAATTACCCACGATTTTCTTTGTCGGTGCGATTTCGCGCATATTTCGGTCTATTTCGTTTGACAACCTGTAATCTGCATTCGAAAAATGAGTTAGGTTTCGTGTCATGTTTAGAACGATCTTTTCTACTCAATAGAAATATATGAGTCGAAATTATGACAAGCTGCTCTCATGTAATAATTAGTTTTATTCTTGTAGTTTTTTGTCTTGCTAATAGTGAAACTTGTTTTGACTCATTATAATAAAATTCAAAAAAGGTCAATAAAATAAATAGAAATTAACTGTCTTCATTTGATAACGAAAATTCAAGGCAAATAAAAAAATCATGTGGAATTATTAATATCAATCTAATTAGTATAAATCACTTTCTAAGTGAAATTTTAAAAACTACCCGGTACGGCACCAGTACCGAAGGCGATTTATCAGTACTGGTGCGGTATCGCTATAACACCAACCCGGAACTGGTATTATACCGGCGCAGCTGTATATGAAAGATAAATTGGCTATAGGAACCGACAAGCAGTGCCAGGACAGTCCTAATTTTTGATACCGGGTCTATACATGATATTTGTACTTTCCAGTACCGAATGCAAGAACCAGTTCAGTAACCAATTTACTGTTGGGGCAGTATTTATAATAGTATATATATGTGTGTGTACGGGAGAACAAACCTATATTTAAGAAAAGAAAAATAATTTTCGTCACACCTCTAAGAATTTACGGTCTTTCATTACACCGGGCGATTTGTTTATCGTGATTTTCCCTTGCCCTACATTTTCATGTGAATAGAGCCTATTACAACAAGGAAGACGAATGCAAAATAGTAGTTTCTTACGCGATTCAGACTTAAAAGATAGTATACTTCAATGCATCAGGTGTGACAAAAAATATTGTTCTTATTATGGGCGCGAAGCCGCATTGCATCCTCGGGGGACGACTGTTACCTACCTTGCGGAAACCGGACTTTCCAATAGTTCGCCCCGCACTCATCGCCCTCAGTTCAATGCGACTGTTTCCGCCCTTGATACGTAATATATATACTATTTCGCAGAAGTACCCGAAAAGAAATTTATCCATTTTTTTTCTTACCCTGTTGAATTTTCCATAATGATAAGATACCAAGCAAATACTGCAAGATATTACTTTGATACCGGGCGAGTAGTACTGGACTAACACCCTCTTTACTATTATCGCGGAATCTTACCACTTGTCAGCCCCGGCAATTGCCCGAGTATTCCTCTTGGGTCATAAATGGTTATATCTTCCATTCAATATTTCATGTCACTGTAATCGAAATACGAGGCAATGATGACTCGTATTTTGATTATACACGAAGAAATGATAAATTTTCTTACTAATAATGACAGCAGCTGATAAAAAGAAATATATATGTATTTTGTATACAGCAATTAATATACATTCTACGCTAATTTTTGCAAACCATTTTTCATTACTCACTAAACAGATATCATTTTATCCCTTTTCGATATTTTAGTCGTCCAAAAATACTTTCTATTTTGAAGAGGAATACTCGTGTAATATAAGCTTTTATTAAAATGTCGTTATATTATAATATCATAATAACCCCGTGTAAACTTCGTGGTCAATTATAAATGAATGTTTAAAACAGAAAAAAAAAAAATTAAAAATCCCGTGGAAAGGACAAAAATCGACCAAAAGGAATATTCAGAATAAGTACATGAAATGCGGATAAACAGAAACCCCGTTTACCCGTCATGGAAATGAATGCGCGCAAAATTAATTGGAAACATCCTTTATTCAACCGATGGATATTTACTGATTCTTATATCAGTGCATATATATATTGTCTAACTTTCACAAACGCACTCTTTAAGAAATTCACGAATGAGTAGTGTGATTCATGACAGTGTGGCAAATGACAGATGCAAATTGGCATTAAACAAGACACGATCCGAAAGGCCGAGGACAGTGCTGATCGAGAAATACGTATATTTCGCCAGTAAATGATAGGACGGTAGGAATCTGTGAAACTGTCGTACCCCTATTTAAAATCAACTATAACTAAGGGTTTTCGTTTATTCGTGCGTGAAAGGAACATGTCGGCACGGGAGGAGAATTGCGCGAGGAAGAAGACAGAGAGGCCAGCAGTGGGTAGGAATATAATAGGAAGAGAAAATGTAGGCGTGGGACACCTAGGATAGGTGGAAGTTCGATTGGGGCGAAAGGGAAGGATTAATGGCGCAAGCGGGACACCCGTGGCCCATAAATCGCGGTACGCGGCCAGGAATTACCGGCTCGCAACTTGCGAAATATGACGGTCTCATAAATCCGAGTCCGCCGGCTCGTGCGCCACCATCGACCACGTCTGCCGTACAACACTATGTACCGTTCGTTCCACGCCGTGTGCTGGGAGCAAGTCGTGCAACGAATATACGTTGCGTGTGTATAAATACGTACATAATGTTGTATACGCTTTAGAGAGGGATAGAGAGAACGAGAGCGAGAGAGAGAGAGAGAGAGAGAGAGAGAGAGAGAGTAGACGTTAGCGGGTTCAGCTTCATACACAAGCCTCGTTTTAGTCGTCTAGGAGTTGGGTGATTTGTGGACCAAGAATAGCCAACTTTGCAAATAACTCGAACAATTTCTTATGCATTCTTTTTAATTTTTTTTTTCTATGATATTCTAAATGGAGAGGCATGGCACTCCGTCGTTTAGGACAATTTGTTCTCAATGTAGCGACGAAAGAGAATTTACCGAGGAGACCTTAGTTGATAGATACCCGCTCTGGATAAACATTTTAAATGGATTTATTCTCAAACTTTTCGTCGGTATTATCAATTTTCAATCTCTTGGTCAAATTGCAACCACATTGTTCAGTCTCCGACTCAATTATTATTGTTCAGTGGAAACTTGTATATATTAAGTAAAAGAGATTCGCTGAGGCCTTCTAATATTATAATGTGGGAACAAGTTTTGTCGTATTTTCTTCGGTGACACTCAAAATATGATGCAGTAAAAAATATTTTTGCTGATCAATAGCCGCTCTAAGAACTAATAAGTTAATAGAATAATACAGAAACAATTATGGTAGCATTTACATCATTTTTCAATGTTTATCATTTTAGAGGATTTATATATTTATTTTACAATGGCATATTCATGCTTTCTTTTTCTAAAATTCACCTTATAAGTCGTGGATTTCAATCTTTGCAGCAGTATGTAGACTAGTGCCAATGATGTGTATGATAAACAAGCAAAATAGAGCATAATATCAGTATACAAGTCAGATAATCTGGCGCAGTATCCAAGCAGTTCAATTATTCAATGCAATGTATGTATTCATATTCTCCGCTGCCAAAAATTTCCTTATATTACATATATATTAAATATAAAACGATTAAACTATAATTTAAAAGACTTAAACTGTAATTTAAAAGACTTAAACTGTAATTTAAAAGAATTTTTAGCCCTCGCACTGACTAGGATAAGGTTCATGATTTATTTAGAAAATAATAATGGTGAAAAATGTAACATTAATTTTAATCGAATCATTCTAAAGGCAATCATGTTATTATACAATCGCTCTTTGTTTAACGAATTAAAATAGTAATATTATATTCGTATACTTGGTTAATCGATGTATTGTTTAATATAGGCATAGAGTATAAGACTGCCCGCATCTTGCAGATCCCGAATTTAGTCATAGCTTAAAATAAGCAACTATATATATAATCTTAAAGTAAGACAGTTTTTTTTACAGAGTGTAGGGTGCCCACCCACCCGTGGTTGCTGTGCGTTGGTATAACTTTGAGGTGGTCCATACAAAATCAAAACTGTCAGGCTAAATAAAAAGTTGATTTACATTTTAAATGATGTAAAATATAACACTCGAGTAATTTTCATTTTTCATTTCGAAAGAGTTCGTAAACATCATTTACCTTTCGGACGTCTGCGGTGGCTTCCCCTTTTTGCATTGAAGATACATTACGTCTGAAATATTTAAATTGCATTATAGTATATAAAAAATAATACAAATATATGAATTTCTAAATGAATAGTGATTTTTTCTCCATTTATTAAGTTAAAATTCTATTTATAATAAATGAAAAATTACTAAATATTATAGTGAAATTTTAATTACTTAAATCGTAAAATTTATATTTTCCTTGATACGATACCGCTATTTCGGTTTTCAATTAGAAGGTATCTTACTGAATGATTAATAATATATTTACTTATATAATCAATAGTTTCACTATTTTTAATTAATGGATGACTTTTTAATGTGATGTGTTGAAGTTGCTGATTCTATTCAAATTTTTTAGAATTTTCTGTCTAATTCTAATAAACGCATTAGAAAAAATGCGAATGTTATAAATATACATGATAATAATTACTATATTCCACTGTACTATATATTATATTATATTACATTTTATTGAAATTGGATAATGTGCGAAAGTTGCGTAAAATTAACTTTTTGTAATTTTGTGCGTAAAGTTAGTGTGTAAAGTACTTTAGACGCCCGATTTCAGTGCGTAAAGTAAATAATAAGTCATGCGTAAAGTGAAAACGTCATGTGCTACACATTTTACTTTACGCATGCCTCTTTCAATTCATGCATAAATTGTTTACTTGACGTATGACACCACCCAGAATCCGTAAATGTTCACTTTAAGCACTAATCGAGGCATCCAAAGTACTTTAAGCATTATCTTTACTCACCCAAATACAAAAAATAGGATACCTAACTCATGCGTAAAGTACACTTTACACCCATGTTAAGTAATATACTATTTTTACACTGCAGCGATCGTAGTTATGTGTTGTTTGCATGCTGTAATGTATTTCAGGGAATTTTAAGATAAAGTCTCTTAAATAATCACAGAATCCTTGAATTCAGCATTTTAATGGGCAGAAGGAAAACATTCACGCTGAATACTTGACATATTTCCCTTTTCGATATCTAATATTTATTACGTGATGTATATACTAGATTTCAATATTAGATTTGTACTATATAATGTCGCGTATGCAGATATTTAACACACAATGTCATATTTTTTCAGTGAAACCCGAGATTTAGAGTTATTTGCAACAACATGTGACTGTTTATTGTAATGCAACCTCTATTGGCATATAATATGTCTTGGTAGCCTATATTTAAGAATGACATATAAATAGATGATGATGCAAGGAACGATTCGTTTTTTAATACTTTTAACCTTTTGTAATATATTTAGTCTCTTTATTTAGTACTGGAAAACACTGTTTTTTTTTTTAAGCCATCTGACTATAATTAATTTTTGACGGAACAAATACTTTAATAATACGATATATTGTTATATACGAAGTTTGAGGCAATAATTTCACTCGAAAAATGTAAGACATAACGTGTCACGTAATTCCCTTAGTAATAATATTCTTAAAAATAATGCATCACTATATATTTTTAGTTTACTTTGTCACATAATTGTCCTTAACGGGGTCAACAAATCGTATGATAATAAAACTGCTCCCATTAGGTATATCAACTCTTCTTATATTTCAGATTTATAAGCAGCAATTTTTTAGAAGCAGTGGACCTAGGCCAAGTCTTAGTCATCAACTGTTTTTCATCCCGTTGTGCTTCGGTTGTTTGAATATCAAACATGACATTTAGAAATTAAAACTTCTATCTCGATGTCAACAATATGTAATAAAGAAGATATGTTGAAATGTTTCGCTATCTCTATTTGTGTCACTTATATCAAGAATTCAATTTGTTTCAAAGCTATCTCTATTTTGTATTGCGTATTTATAAATGTTGGAATGAAACATTAGAAATGTCTATTTGTTATGAAGTGTATTTTTGTTTCAATCTCGAGAGAAATGAAAAACCCATTTAAAGCGATTTCAAAGAATATTAATAGGTTTGGACCATAAGTCTAACTCTAATTATAAATAAATATGAAAAATATAATTTCTTAATTTAACGACAATTCAATTTATGCTTAATATGTGATATCAAGTAGTAATATTATATAATATAGAACATCAACTTTTATATACAAAGCGACTATCCATTGTTTGCAATATAGATAATATGAGATGTATAGAGAAATTTTAAAATATTTTATCAATTATATATTCAATGTATTAAGACATTTATATTTTGTGATAGTTTCAATTCTTTCACATTCATATTTATTGGAGTGAACATTCAGACGTTATTGTCAAAGAGTTTATTTTCACTTTTTCAAGAGTAAAATTGTCACTCCAGAAGAAGTCGAAATTCTCTTTTTCATTCTAGAGAGAGTAACATTTCACTTTAAAAGGAGTGGACAAATCCACTCTTTTATGAGTAGTTCAATTTTTACTTCAGCAAATTTAAAGGGCACAAAAATAAAAAAAAAACTTCCCACATAAAACAAATATTATTTATTCCACATCAGCCAAGTTATAATTTACCTTTGATTTTTATGTGCATATGTGAAAAAGTATTAATATACATGCACAATGGAATCTTTCATTTCGCAAAATTTTATGAACTGCGATTTTTATTGAAATACTTTCGACTAACGACGAACTTTGTAATTGAAAAGTATACTTAAAAATGAAACTAATATATGTGCCTTGAAATTAAGTAATTCATAAATATGAATTTCATAAATTTTACAGTACATCAGATTAAAGTAAATTCTGATCCATATTAATTACGATTTTACTGAGGTGTGCATAAAATTATCTTTAATTTTAATCACACCAATTATTGCGCGGTTAATTACGTAAATTATGAAATAATTACATCGCTGATTTTAATGTAAGAATTATAGGTATGAGAATTATTTAAACCTGATTTTAAATTTAGATATTTTTCGTTGGAATCTCAGCGTTCTATTTCGTTCTTGATAACGAGATCGAGGCTATTATTTATTCAGCCGTCTGTTCTATTCTAATGGAAGTGATAATATATAACCTCGATTATTCACTTAAATGTACAATAATCTTCAATTTCAGTTATATCAGTCACATTTCATCAAACTAATAACTCATATTTAAGAAACCAGAGCAGATGATTTGATTAATGCTCTTACAAACCGTAGTGCAACTGACAAGTAGTTTATCCAAATTAAGACGACGTTTATTTCGAGTTTCCCGGCTACCATTATTTAAGATTTTATCATTTCGTCGACGAGTATAATTCTGTTGTCTGGAATCAGCTTCAGTATCAAGTTGTATATCCACCCGTTTCCGAGAATATTCCTTCACTGAATCGTCATCTCTTAGACTGGGTACTCTACCTTTAATCTCGTGAGTAATCAGCAGTTTGTTGCAACAGTGCAACAGATTTGAGACCCGTCAGTATCACTTCATGCGTGGCCGATTTAATTATGATTGCAGGTTGCGATCTTACTTTTGGATAGTTTAAATTTTCAAGAACTTGTTTATGTTATAGGGCGGGTGATCTAGCACGCAGAACCATAGTTAAAATCCGCATTTGCCTTTAAATTAATGGCCGCACGTTTGATATGAAAATTTTGTTAAATCGCAATATCAAAGACATACGTAATCAAAATATGGCTCCTTCGGATAAGATTTAAGTTTATTGTATTTTGAAATTATTGTATTGATGTACCTGGTGTAGGTTTTCTTCAGTTTCCATACACTTTGCAACAAATGGAGCTGCACCTACTGAAGTCGGCTACAGACGCGTCAAAAAGCAACTTTCGGATAATAAATTAAGATAAAATTCTATAATCTTTAATTACGAATGGATTAGCGTGGCTTATAATTTACGTGATATCACATAAGATATCGTTTGAACAATTTGATGATTCGATCGTAGTCATAGGTTCAAAAGATAGACGTTTATTATAATAAAGTTGACGAATATTTACTGTCGCATGTCTTAAGTCTGTATTACATTATTATCACAATTATGCTTACTATAAACAATTTTCAATTGTAAAAAACATTACAAATGAATTAGGTATTTATTTTTCTTTTTTGCAGTATTTTAATACATTTAATAATTAGAACTTAAATGACAGATATGTAATTAGAAACTTGTTTTCAATTCTCGTAACAAGTACCTCTAAATTATATACAGTTTCTTCAAAATAGAAATTGAAGAAAGGATATAAATAAATTGGAAAGTAAAAATATCTTGTTTCAAAAACGCCAACATGCTAAAATATATTAATGGAAATCCTTATTCCACTTGAAAGCAGAACATCGAGTTTCGAAAACTGAATTGCTCAAATAGAAATAACGACGTGCAAATATATCGTTTACAAAAGTAATTGTGTAAATAATGCTTAAAAAGTTAGGAGTAATATTCTGATACACTGAATGGGCCAATTGAATTGAGTGCGTTGTTGCTAATAATGGAGAGAAACATAATTAAGATAACGTCCAAGGAAGCAAGAACTAATATTCTCGGTACAATTGAAAATATTGGCGATAAGACGACAGCGTAAAGAGTAAAAACCACCTGATTTGCAAGCACCTATAATCTTTTACTACAACTTTTTGTTGTTATTGCTTTAGCGCCATGCAAGAACCCTTTTGTATCGGTACAGTTAACGATGTAGCGCGGCTAACATTAGCGATAACAACGTAAAGGAAACAACATCGTCATTTGATGTTTCTTCGCGCAAAATAAAACGTGACATTGTGGAAAACAGACAATAATGGTTTCGTTGTCAGCTCGTCGAAAAGATGAGCGACGAACAGAGTGAACAATTATGGTATCGCCGTCTCCGTTCCATTTTTCGGAGTCGCATTCGGCTTCCAGTTTTGTTACGCGACTTTCTGGTGGTGGCTGTCGGTCAATTAGTGCCACCGTCAGTGTCTGGGCGAGCTTGCGTTTTTATGCCATTATCGAGAAGAATTATGGTCATATATACAACACGACTGCCCGTCACGCCACCGTACAGGCCTCGGCCGTAAACGTTACCGGTCGATTAGCAGCCGATTAGGGCTGTCGTGCGGCGGTCGTTAAGGAGATACGAGAACGTATAACGGCATGAAATGCGAGACACTTTTTATGCCTTGCTCCGGCGATAGCATCGCGTACGTCGTACATAACCGTATAAAGTCGGACCTGACGGTCCGATATTTTATACTTCTTTAGGGCCCGATAAATTACCGCGTTATCGAATTTCAGGAAGAACGCAAGCGCGTAGATAAGCCAGACGCGCGATGATTGCGTTGCTCATACACCATCGACTGGCGACAATTCATAAAGAAATTTCTGCCTGGGGTCGACATCAATGAGCCAAATAAAGATAGCTTAACTTTGGCATGCTGTAGGGTCCGTGGATGATATGTAATCCTGGTAACAAGAAGTAAATTATTTAGCGGAAAAGGTCAAAAGAGAGATATACTAAATGTTTCGGCACTTGCATCGAAATGTGACTGCTGGCATCTACGGGATATAGTTCTACTTCTACGAAGTTCATTTGTAGTATTGAATCCGTAGGAGAACGTGAATATTTTGATTTTATTCTGAACGTGTACCTGACATATGTCAGTGATGTGTGGGTAAAATTTTAAGCGTAGAAGAACATCTGTTTCAGAATACCTTCAGGTAGCTAACTAAAAGCTCTCCAAATATTTAATTACGTTCTTAAAAGATTCACTAGAATAAGTATTAGGAAGGAACATTGGCACTGCTATCAGAGAGAGAGTAATTATGAATGACAAAATTTGACAATATACCAATATAACTAGTATTGATTATTATGATATTGCCGAAATGTCTGATATTTACACTATACATGTAATGCGACCAGGTAATTGTTGATGAACGTATCAAATGAAAAATGATCTGAAATACATATATACGATTACATTATCAAACCCGCATACGTGAACAATATTTGTAATTATTTGCTACAAAAGTGAAACTTCATTCACTCGTTCGATGTCCTCTGGATACGCAATAGTACATTATTCGGTTTTAGTAATGAAATAAATAACTGCAAGTGCTCAATATTAAAATTCATTGCCTACTAATCTATGCTACGTCTAGCAGTTTAGTTTTACGAGGCCGTTCAGTGAGTAGGATATTTTCCATTGATTGACGTGTTCTCAGTACTAATAAAATAGTTTAACGAAGAGTGATACGGTTTCAGAGCATTCAAGAAAAAGGAGCGAGAGTGAGAAAGATAGAAATAATGAGAAAGGGAGTGGGGTGAATCGAGAGAACATCGAATTTATTATGCAGGAAATATTATGTCCAATGCGAACGTTCCAGGTGTGCAGTGTGGATAACGTCCGTTTGCACGACACAGCTCAATTACCACAAGGCGTATCGTAATTGGCGACCGCGTAATCGACGCCATTTTAATGGCGTCTAAATTACTGTGTTTCACGACATGCGAGAAAAAGTATCGCGCCGAAACGTATTGCAATATCGCGTCTTTTGCAATTCGCGCGGTCACAGATACCGATATCAAACCCGAGAACACAGTCTTAAATGTAATTAAAAATGGAATATGCCGTTCAGGCTATTAACGTATCAAGTTTGACTCTCCTTTCAATTATTTCGAATTATCGGGTGAACGGGCGATTAAATTGAATTCATGGCTATCGTTCATTAAGAAAGGCAGACGTTAATTTGGAACATATTAATAAATATACTGTCAGGGAAATTCAACATGTTAAAGTATCACTATATATATGATATTTGATCAGCTTAACAACGAATGTCCGACAGGATATACCTGTATATATATATATGAGTTTTATTTCGAAATGAAGGAAAACTATCTCATTTCATTTGCAGTGTATTTTATTAGGTAAAAAGAAAATGGTAATTTTACTATAATTTACACTCGTACATCATAAAAGTTATCAGTTATAACAGTTGTATAATGTAAATATGCGAAGCAGACGGAAGTATATTGAAACTACCATTATGTCAACTGAAAATACATATACGCAATATGAAAGTAGATTTAGAAAATAAAACTGGCAACTCCGGCAACAACGACATACACTCGTACGTACCTATACAAGATCACGGACAGAATTCTTCTTTGCATTTTTAGTCCATTATGACGTGAAACATGGATATTTGATGAAAATACGTATAGGGTTATCTTTTTTTCGAGTGACCAAATTGAATACTTCAATCCCAATCTATTTTATGGGTCAAAGTAATAATCGTATAACAAAATATAACCGGTTTTGATAAAAGCAATATCGTGAATGGCAATCGAGTATAATAAGTAAGAAAACCAAGTGAAATTTTCACGTTGATAAATGTAAGGCTGGAGAAAAAGTTAATCACTTAACGGTTATTGACTAAAGACATGAAATTGTCAAAATTGAACATTAATTTCCCAAAATAAATTTTATCGCTTTTTTAACGTCATGCTTTTCGTGCAATTGAATTGAATGATACAAAGAAATTAAATACTTCACTTTAACATTGTTAATATCAGCTAATAGAATGTTCATTGCAAATTTTTAATGAACGTGTCAAATGAAAAGTGATATTTTTACTAATCTATAACTATATTTCTGTCGCTTATATGCATATCATTTCTCGTTTTCATTATCTTGCGTAATTTTAGAACACATTAATGTGTGATGTCAAGTAGGATAATGTGCGAAAACATATTAACTTATACACACATATGTGTGTTAAAATTACACAATTAAAATGTGGAAAATGGGACAAGAATTTATACACTTCAACGCGCTAAAATAGAATGTTTAAATTTATCGCCTGTAAGCAAAGTGAAATGGTGCAAACTTAAAAGTTTTTTTTTTTTGTGTGCCTACTGCTTGTCAATTAGAATTATCTAGTCTTAAAGTATAAAACAAATACCATAATAGAATTTATTAAGAAGTGAATTTATGTATGAACTTAAATTTATGTTTAAGTAACAGTTCCGATTTCAGTCTATTTCAACGAATGTGTAAACAAGAAACAATTACTAAGATAATGCATTCTTCAAATGAACATAAAATATATTTCTAAAGTTAGTGAAGATTTTGTGCTCAAAAATATTGCGACATATGCAAATGTAACGACGTTACTAGTATAAACAATCGTCGTGAAACATCATATTGCACTATGGATTTTTGCAACTTGTCAAATTCTTTACATTGCAAACGCGATTGAAGAGAAATTAACCGTGATCAACGCTGCGTTGAAAAAGAACGCTAAGAAAATTATATACCGCAAAATGGTTGAGCGCAATTACCACAGACAGCTACAAATCATAAAAATTTGCAAGAATGTTACATCGCTGTAATAAGCAGCATTACACGGTGAAGTCTTGCTAAGCAGCTGATCAAAGAAGCACGCCGAACTGGCTGATGCGTCTAATGCGGGAAAGCACTAATGCCAGTGCGATCACGCGATCTTCTCTTCCTTTCATCTTGAGCTGATTTAACCAGCTGTAAAAAGAATTTACTGGACGGTCTATATACGTGCCGTAGACTGAGCAGCAGTCACGCGCACTTCATTGCTTCGAACGCGAATTCAAGCGTGTGCTTTTAGCACACGCAACCAGCAACGCCAGCGGGCGAAAATAGAATCTGGCGTTGCCGTCATTTCGCGGTCAGGCTGTCTTGTCGACGACATGTAGATTTCTCAGGCGATGGGCCAGGAGCGCTCGAATAACTGCGATTAATCGACGCCTCATTTGACTCTTCATGCGTGCTATGCTTCTCCGAACGGTCACTTGACTGAAACAAGAACGACTCGTGTATACATATACATGTGTATCACGGGAGTATTAGTATATATGTATGCATTATTGCTGACCCACGATCGCTAATTGCGTAAAAATATTCGATGTTTGCGCGTGTAAGACATATCGTCTATGATGATGAAGACGTGTACGATCGAGTAACATGTATGTTTATACGCTGAGGCAATGCTATAGTTTACGTTCGTCACCGGATTTTCTAATACAAGCTTATGACAAATATTTTAATTATACAAGAAACTACAAGAAATTATTGATGTCTGCGATGTATATATGTTTCTTTAATTAATTCAATATATTGAATTAAATTAATTAACGCATATATATATATATATATATATATATATATATATACGTTTACAAATTTTGATGCTTATACTAGCTTTATTTGCTGAAATATTAGTATTAGTTGTCACGCTGGAAGACAATGGCTTACGCAAGTATGAAATATACGCATTCGTTGAATACTCTATTATGATAAAACATATAATTTACAATAAATTAAATGACATTTTCTAGAAGGTGATGTTTGGCCGTAAAATAATGACAAATTTTTCATATACAAGGAATGTATATACATTTCCCACATGTAGGAAATGTAAAAATGATCTTAAATCTCTCGGTACGAAAATTCCCATCCACTGAATAATTTCTTATTTAATCTCTCGTGCGATATATCAATAATGTACGAGTTAATTTATCACGTGATAATTTTGAGCAGGTTACTTTGAAAGAAAAATAATTCTTCAGATGGCATCTCAGTTGAGTAATAATTTTTTGGTGAGATCTGTGGCGAAATCTTGCACGAGAATAATTTATTAGGTGATTTCTCACGCAGTTTGGTACAATATATTTGAGATTGTATATATTTGAAGAAGGGATTCGTAGTCGCGAATGAAGAATTAGCACACTAAAAAAAAATAAGTTCAAAGTATTTGATAACAGTTGATATATAAACTTCACTGTTAAGATAGCTATATTGATAATTATTAATAATTATTGATAAAATATAATTTTTAATCTCGGTTCGCGATTCGTGATCCTTGATGTGCCACTATGAATTCAAGCATTATTATGTTAAGTAATTGAGTTCCCACATAATATATAATTTGAAAATGTTCAATAGCAGCATTAGACAATATTGACCAATTCTTAATAGATTCTTTTTTAGCCATTCCAAATATTGCCACGTGCCCGCGTAGATCAAAATCATAAGCCTTTCCAGAAGGCGATCTAGAATTGCGGCCTTTAATTTTTCATCGGAAGAATTTAAAAAATGCGTGAATGGAATATCTGAATTATAAAAAACTAATATTGCAGAAGAGAGTGCATTGTTATAAATATTGAATAGAATTTTGTGATTTTCTTGTTCGAGCAGTAATAATTCATATAAATTCGTATAAATACAAAAATATAAAAATTGAAAGCTAATGCAATTAAAAAAACTAAGTAGACAGTTAAAGAAGCGACTGAATGATCTTATTCAACCTACAGCTTATCTGAAGTAGTGAAAAAATTATACCCGATTAATTAAGAATAGATTTTAACGCCTGGGCGTAAACTTGCAATTTATCTTCTCTAATGACGCGACGGGTAACGGCTCATCGTCCTTTTTCGCATTTCAAAGCATAAGTAACTCGAATACAAATATACCGTAAATATCTATTTTAAAGTTTCGCATATCTGCCATTCGTCTCACATGCTGCTCCTAACGTTGACTTTCTCATTAAATAAATAGCCGCCATAAAGACCGAGGCACTTCGCCGATTCGCGTCGATTTCGCAGCCACGTTTTCTCGATAAAAGCGACGCTTCTGCAAAATATGCGCGCATCAAACCAGCGCATTTATCGGTCCTCAACATTCGTGTTTATTGAGATTGCTGGTATCCAGCTGATGTTTATTATTCCTCACGCGCTTTCTCCACAAGCCGTTACATGATTCTCCTGACGCGTTAGAATTTACCTGTAGTTTACTTTGCCAATATCAGCTGGTTCTAAAGCTTCCAAATTCAATTCACGGGTTCTTCTTTGTTTTTATTTTCTTAATTGTTCCATCATTTTAAATAAACGATTTATCTACTTCGATACTGACACTAGCTATATTATACCTTTACGTGCTTCGATCAGCAAATAGATTTTTCAAGTTCTGAGTCATTTGCATTATGTCTGCGAATAACAACTTGATGTAGTGTAATTACACTATAACGTTTTATTTTTTATTTTTTGGGTGAAATGCTTTCACGTTCGATTTCGTTACATTTGGTCATACCACTTAGGTCATTTTTTGTCTCCATGGTATATACGTATAACCTGTCAGAAATCATTCGAATACTGTATTTTTTGCTATATGTTTTTAGAATTATCAATAATTTCTGATTCTTACCAATATTTTGGCGCACGAATATCTTGAGTTCCCTAGAAGAATATGACGCCAGTTTCTGCCCATTTTGTTTGGCATAACATTGATGATAAAATTGACAGAGGGATTGAGTTTTAAATCATGCGAGTAATGATAAAATAGTGTTGTACAGTAAGTGTCGATAAAGTATAGTTTCTTCAAAATTTATAGTACCTTATTTCATACTCAAGAGTTATGGTAACTAATTCTAACAAATTTACACAAGAAATCAAATACATTTTTTATTTATTTAATAATCTATGTTATTTATACCATTATCTTTTTCTCTTTAAAAGAGTTTCAACAAACTTAAAAATGAAGTGACAGACAAAAATCAGTTAATCTTTATGCTAACCAAATAAAATAATGCAAAAATATGTTTTGTTTATGTATAATATATTAGTGGTATTTCCTCAATCATTAAAATAAATTAAGTAATTTCTGCGTAGATTATCATTTCAATTAAAATTAATTAAATTACGTAAATTTGTTTTTTAATATGGGAAAATATGTGCAGACGATCATTAAACTTACGTACGGTTATAAACTGTTCATTTAAATTTCAAGTAGTAAAATGTAATTAGAATTAGGTACTCTCGCGTACATCCTAGGTAATTATTTATTGTGAAATTGAGTTTTGCAACATGCTTATAATATTTAAACAAGCCGATAACGAAATTGAGTGCACAGAAAAATGTATTCCTACAAAATAAAATACTTAAAAATATATTTATTTCTCCATGTTGCTTGTGTCACATTACTTATGTCAGTTATAAAATTATTTTAGATCGGCACACTACTTGAATATAAAATGATACATTTATAAGATATTACAAGCTTATACGTTAATTAAAAATGACAATGATTACTAATATTTAATAAAATATATTATACATATATACGCAAACATAGATTATTTAAATTAGAATTTAAATCAGAATTTAAATCATTTTATTTATTTCCTTTTTTAATAAAAAAGCTAAAAGCTTATACTTATACTTATATCTTATACTTGAGCCAATTTTATGATTAGTTATAAATGGAAATATTTTTGGAAATAATTAAATTGAACGTTTACACATTTTAACGTCAAATTCGATTCAAATATATAAACAAGAAATTACAAATTGTGTGATACTGTCATTGTGTACGTATACTCTTCTTGCATTATACTCTTTTGTTTTCGAAAATATTTTCGATTAAAAAACAGTTCAATTTTATGAAACAAAATCCCCATCCACATGAACGCTTACACCTTTAGATATCACATCGAACTATATATATATATATATATATGTACATTCAATAACTCTTACAATCAAGGATCTTACTCCGAGATAAGACGTTTTTTTCTCAGGAACGTTCGCTGTATGCACGATCTCATGAATATAGAATTCAATATGCGTCTACCTACGAGGCAATTTTCAAAGAATAACTAAAACATTTTCCCTACGGATCCACTGATATCACTATTGTCTGAGATCTTTTAATTTGGTGATAATTTGAGCAGAAATGGAAACAAGACTTTTTGTTCTATGAGAATTAGATAACAATTTATGGTATAAGAAGATTTTGAGCTCGGCAAGTCTAAAAGAGTCACGCGTACATTCAGTGCCTCCTTATTCGGCGAATCGAATGGTCCCACATTTTAGGTTTCGATTCTCATTTCGAAGTCTGGCAGCTCCGACGCGAAAGAAAGAGACTCCTTCGCAAAGTAATTCCACGCGAGCAACCGCTTTATTGCCGCGTTTGCATAATATTACGGTCGATTGAGCAAGAAAACAAGAGAAAAGAGGTGGGGAAAAAGATGTAAATTTCGAGTGTTGCGCTTATGGGTTGCTGGTCCGCTAGTATAAAAGATGAGGTTGTCAATTTCGAGGCATTTTGGCAACGAGGTTTCTGCGAGCGAGCAAGTAAAGTGCCTGCTGGATTGTACTTTAGTGCAGAAAGATGCTATGACGTCTCGTAAATATTATCGTAAGAGACGCGAGAAGATAAGGGAATATGTCATTTGTTTCTTTGAAATTGGATAACATTTTTATTCTGGGGAATCCTATTTTAGTGAATAATCTACATTTTCGTGCGATAAATAATTCATGTATAGTAAAATGCTCCTTTAGTAAGAATTTCCCTTCCAGGAAGATGAATACGACAACATTATTACTTATAAGATATGAATTTGATACCCAGATCTATAGTAATTCTCATTCATGAAAATTATACTAATCGCTATTAGCAATATTATTGTCAAACATAAGACCTAAATAATGTAATACCAGATTTTTAGCATTACTTATTTTAATTGCTTATTTGTTCATACTCAATCTACAGTGATCGAAAAATGATATGGGATATCAGGCGAAAGGAACTTTTTACAAACATAAGAGATGTTACACCTCGTGGTAGTATTGAGTCTCCGATGAGGAAATATGATCTTAATATACATAATAATATCGTTTATTTTCTTTTCAATTAAATTCTTGTCAAAAGACAATAAAACAAATGTAGTTTTTAGCTTTCATTTCATGTTTTTCCCGACGATGTCTCATCATTTTTCGCATCAAGATTATATAAATTTCTTCGAATCCAAGTAGAATAAAATATGCTGCACAAAAGATATTGTGAACGCAAACAAAATAAATGGCTTGGTTTCTAAGATTTCCGGCATGGCTTTTTCCCAAATTTTCCACGCACCATTGCACGCCCCACTTGGGGTTGGCTGAAGCAGCAGCCGGAGGCCTACTATGCAGACTTTGAAGGTTCTAAAAATGGCGACGATATTCTAAAACGTATTATAAAAAAGAATATCATTTGTTGTCCCTGACACGTCCTTACCTTATACAGTACGAGGACGTGTCAGGAATTCGCGTATATGTAGAAGGCGTCAAAATTGATCATATCTTTCACGACTACAACATATATACGAAACGAATTAGGAACCTCTGCCCAATTTATCTCTAAATGAAACATTTTGGTTAGTAAGCATGAATACTAAACATGATCACTATATAAATAACACAAAAATTGTATGATTCTCTCTGAGGTCGAGAAACAAAAAGAAACAATTTCGAGGAATTTTTCTCATCAACTGTAAAATCAAAACTTCTAGATAACTAATAATTCTAACAATGTCATTTGATTTTATCTCCAATACTGTAGCCATTAACGTAAACTCCTTGTCGCAATTCCAATCGTAAATTTTTAGTATGAAACCCAAGAAAGTTTTTCACATCTTCGGCTATTTTACTCAGCAGAATGATACCTACTAAAGAAAACAGAAAATCATTTAAAAACATCAATCTTTCAAAAAGGCGAAATCAATCATTCTTAGCAGACAAGTCGGTATTCCTAAGCTATTATCGCAGCTTTAGAAATCAAAGAGGGTGAATGATAGTCGTATTGAAAAATGATGTATTGTTGAAATGAGGTCGTTATGTTTTATTGTTATACGTGTGTATCTCGTTTATATATATATGTGTATTTCCTTGCAGTGTAGGTATCATATTGAAGTATTATTCGTTTTAGTCTTTACGTTTTAATGAGCTGTTCTGACGAGCCAATATGTCCCTTTCTGGTCCCCTCTTTATTACTAGTAGTATGTTGATCCTCAAGATTGTCGTTTTCGATTTTTCATTAAAGGTACTGAATTTCATTATACGTATCCGGTTTCATTTAAAATTATCCGGTTTCATGTTAAAAGACGTAGCCACGTAAGAATATTGAAAAAATAACGCATTTTCATCTTTAACAATAAGGCAACAATGTAATTTATTATTGGTTAATAAATGTTAATGTCGTTATAAATTCTCTTTGCACAATCTACTTTAAAAATAGCAAAGAAGAGGTGCAGTCTGGTAAATTACGTAGCAATATGGCTTCGCGCAGAGGTGACGAATCATTGAAAAGAGCAATAAAGATGCTGTTAAATGAGCGACCTACCGGAGAAGATGTGACGCCATAATGGGATAGTAAGTTTTCCGGAGTGACATAAAGCTGTCAAGATAAGAGTGAGATAGGAAGTAAGAAAGCAGACGATAAAGGGGTCCGTGCAGGTGACGAGGAGGGTCAAGAGTCAAGAGCCAGTCCCGGTCGGCTAGGAAGGCGTAATTGCAAAGCCGAGCTATGAAACCCATTCCAGGGGTGAGATGCAACATATTGCCCTGTAGCCGGGCTCTTATCGACTGAGGGCCGACAGGCGGGCTGGTTGGAAGGCAGACAGATTTACGAGGACCGCTCGGATAGCGAATGATAAACGCGAGACGAGATAAGTTTATTTATTCGCGCGATGTCTGTTCGTGATGCCTTCCTCTCGCTTCCTCTTTCGCAGGCGCCCGTCTCGTTCGCTCGATTCGGCTGACAGTTGTCAGTGCCAAGCCCATCCGATGTGATATCCTTCACGACTGTCGAACTAATTGAATTTCCGAAATATCTCTTTTCAAATATCACAACCCCGTCATGTTGTCGCACCTTTGATACAGGTGAGACAACGATTGCATTTTATTAATGCGCTAAATTTCCTGTTTACGTCGAATCATCTTCTCTTTCGGTAATTATTCGAATTATAATTGGGGAGGAAGGGGGAGCTAGCGTTTAAGTATTTAATTTCAATTATTAATTAATTCTTCTTTAAATTCAGATTTATAAACTATTGTTGTAAACATGACTTAACTTCTGATCTAGTCTTTAAAATTAATGACCAAATTTTTTGTCATAGTATGCTTCTACTGTGTTTTATTGTTTATTCATCTAATGGATGTTTTAGTGTTGGTATTTCGTATAAAGGTAACTAATAGTAGAGTTTATTTGTCGCCCAACCGTGCTGAAATAAATTGTTTCACCTACAATCTAAATCCTAGATTGTACAGTGTTGAAATGCACTTAAAACTTCAAATTTATAGGTTGGAATGGATAAACTTCCTGTCTGATGTAGCTGTAAATTTAATTGACTGGGTAATAAAAAATGTTACACACTAGTTCAATTATTATGAAAAGTTGCTACCGTTTAAATGTAGTCCTAAAAATAAATTATAACATTTTTTGTTTTCTTTAGGTTTCATTCGAGAAAAATAAATGTATTGATAACATTGTTGAATCGAATCAAAATGGACAAATATTTATTAGTAAACTAGTCTTGTTTAAACACAATAATGTTTGTCAGTGCAAAAGATATACCGCTGGTAAAAATGTTATTGTGATGGAGATGTGCATTGTGTACATATATATAATTTTTGATGAAACTGCTACAAGCGCAATTAATACCGGTGGGAATTTATTTGCACAATGAGTTGCATGTATATTGCATGAATCATACTACTTTTTCTGAAGTGTCACAAGCTAGTAGATACAAGACTAATAACAGTTCAGGAAGGCCTTATTAATGACTTCCATTTGTAAAGAGCCATTAATCATCCTGTCTTTACTCCAGAGTAGAAAGGTCACTTCTATTGGACTTGACTATTTAACTCAAGTTATATTCCAGCTTAATGTCTAGATTTGCTACATGTGTCTGATCTGAAGAGCGTTTCTTAATAATTATAGCATATAACCTATTTTTATGTTTCATCATTATAAATATTACACTAATGAATCAATGATAAGAAATAAAGATTATTACGATAGTAACAGAAAATTGCATATAGACGACTTTAATATTTTTATAACAAGATTTCATTTTGCCTGGTAAATTTAGATTCTCTTGTATACTTGTATCGTATAATACGTTATTTTTTAAGGAACACACGTACGAAACTTACATTCTCCGTCAACATTATGTAATAATCTGTTTCTATTCCGATTAAGCAAAATTAGTTAGGCACTTCAAATAGACAATTTGCATTTAGATAAAGCGAAATTAAAAACCTCAATCAATTAAAGACAATTTATGTTTCCAAGCGCTCGAATATTTGTATCCACACGAGACTTGTGAATTAGTTTTTTCCGGGAAACTGGATATGACGAACGCCTACCTGGTATAAAATGAAATGGTATATAGAATAGCCCACTTCGTGAACCCCTACCATTACCCTGACCGACAAACAGGAGCGATAAATTTTTGTGTGAGGTCGTTTAATACGCAACTTGTGTACAAATTAATTTTCCTTTCAAAGAAATATCGAAATTACCAGTACGGATAAACATATATTTACTCGGGCTATCCACGACCGATCGCTTGCTTGATATTTACGACAAAGTCCATTTTGAAGACGGAAACTCGCATTTTCTATGAAACGAGCAGCTTTTTGTACGTGGGCTCGAAATCGATGCTATCGAACCTGTACACGCTTCATCAATCAAATCGTTCTTGATCTCGGCCTGTGAAACGAATGGGTACCATTTCACATTCTGTGTGTGTCGTATAGATTATCGGCTGTCACGAAACTTTAATAGAAATGCCAGGCGAATGTTTTAAAGATTACGTTTATTAAATCCCCGCGTCTGAAATGAGATTTTTAATGCACTATCGATGTAAGGAAAACGATCGAAAAAAGTTGATCTTCGCGCGATACGTATCTATAGGTGCGAGGAAGCGAAAAGCCATACATCGAGCCACTGAGTGGAGAAATATGCATATGCATAAACTACGCAGTCTGATGCTCGCGGCGAATCGGGAAAATTATTTAACATGCCGTTCCACCGGTTTGCAACGTGTGCGCCGCTTTAAGGCCGGTGTGAATCAAAGGCATAAGCCGACGTTGGACAGGTAGAGAAAGCTTTGGGATTGAAACGTCGCACTACAGTGTCAGAAGTCAGAACGATTAACCACGGAAGGTTCGTCATTATAATCTTTGACGCGTTCTACTGCGAGAGCAGATCGGATTACATTTTTCATCGAACGAACTTTGTTCGCGCATAGCATTCCACCCGGATTAAAGCACTTAAAAAACCCTCACATTCATTTTCACATTCTAGAAAATTTGATTGATTGTAAATCATTGTAATAATGATTGTAAATGAATGATTGCAAATTAATGATTGTGATATTAAGATAGCACGTGTACGGACTTGTGTCAATAAGTTGGTTTTGGTGATGTATAATTACGAATGTATATATTGCCATTGTATCCCCGGCCATTCATAAAAATAGTATACTTCTTAAAGGACCAAGATCATAAACACTCGACGCCAATGTAATAAATACTCTTTAAACGACCCAGTTTCCATTAGTATAAAAACGTACTGAACAGGTATCCCGGTGTTGATAAATGCTAATGATTGGAATTTATAATTAATCGCCGTTCGTAATTGAAATTTATTCAAAAATAAAATTCGGGAGATGTTGAAAGGTAGTAAGTTGTTCTCTTAATTCTTTATGGCCAATGCAAATTTCAAATTGTAGTATAACAGTTTCATTAAATGATGATTGGTCTCATCAGTTATTATTCCTATGGTCTCATGAAATTGTATTTTTATTTTAACAAGCACAATATTTTTAATGTTTATTATAGCCTGAAATAATGTCCAAGTTACACTAACAACTGTACATTTTTTATGTTAATATCTGAAAATATAAGAAAAAATGATATTACACATGAGTTTCAAGAAGTTTATTAATTAAAAAAATGGCCATTATAGCTCCTAAATAATTATAATTTTTTGAACATGATTTAGCATGTTGCTACTGCAGAAGCCGCTGAAGAGGAGCCACAGATGAAACTTTGGGCAAGATAATATGGTAAACCATCCCTAGTAGAAATTAGTTTGTAAATATCCGGGCGCAAGCTTGGCCCTGACTCGAGCCCGGATATCTATCTGTAATGACAATTTTTTAAATTAGTAAACTTGAAGACAATTTGATGTTCAGCTCATTAAAAACGAAAATTTTTTCCATATTATATAATGAAAGAATTGAAATTTATTAAATATGATTAACATGAATTCCATTTTACATTCACTCCCATAGCAAACATGGTAGAATTAAAAAACCATGATATTTAATTGCTCCATAAAATTAATTCATTACGGCATGCCTTATTATTATTTTATATTCGTTTTTTAGCGTAAAATTCGAATCATTATAGTCATGCAATCATGGTGCCACTGTGCCACGTCTAAAGTGTAATGTATGCATTGAATTACGCATTATAATGCACAGTTAAATTGTAAGACTTGTTCTGTAAACTTTTCAGTCTATTTACAATTTTTGTAATAACAGAAATAAAATCCGCTTAAAAACTAACCTAACCTAAACATCACAATACTTCCTGAAACTTCCGCGTCGTCTAACTCCATAGTTCCTAAATTACAAAAACGTCCTCAAAATGTACTAAACAAGTATGAACATGTCCCTAAACGATACTTTAGATATATATAATATATATTATACTATATAATGATGTATATTTGTATATCTATCTACGTGTATGACATTTCTTGCAATTTGTTCTTATTCTACCATGTGCATTTTGCAATTGTAAGTTGCTTCTTTTACAAGCGTCATTACGTCATTAGTCGTAATTATTGTCCGCAATTCAACCGCTTTTCACTGAGTATCCTAAGCACATCGTTTTGCCGCAAAACCGCTATACCGCGTCGACATGATAAACAACTTTTCAGGACTCTTCATTACTACCACAATGATTATATAATGCCACTTTATTTCTTTGAGTGGTTTTGATAATACTTTAGTAAATCATGATTAAATCGTAGAAATACACGCGTGCGCGCGCATGCACACACACACACACACACATACACAGATATATATATATATATATATTTGGGCCTTGTAAATATATAATAATTAATCACATACACATACTTAACACAGTTTTGTAAATGACTTTAGCACATTTGATTTAGTCATTAGCACCTCATAATGTGCTGGATGAAAATGTATATGTTTATTCATGATGTATATTATAAATTATATCCAAGTATTTATATTTTAGCATATATTTTGTCATATTGTCAAGTTCATTTTTAACAAGACAATTACTCTCTATCTCTCAAATCTGAATTTTTGGAAACACCCGAAGCCACTCCTCTCAGTTAAGACTGTAGCCAACTTCGCACCCTCTGTATCCAAATTCGCGTGTGCCGTGTGGATACTCCGGAATACCTTTGTTAAGTACGTCAAGTACATAATATATATATTATTATTATTATTCTCAACCTTGAATAGAACCCTCTACTGAAACAGATTTGGATACGCAGGTGCCACCGATTTAGTTTTAATAAATTATAAACATTCAGTTTAAAAAGGAATATTGTATTGTTGTCAACAACTATAAGATTAAATCGATAATAAACATATTAAAATAGAATATTATGACGAAGGAATCATTATTTCATCCGTACCATTTATCTGCGCATATATTTTCATATATTTAGCTTCCATCTTATAAATCATAAGCAAATTAAAATGAAAACATATGGTATTATCGCTTGTAATAAATTTTTATGCTTCACCACGCGTTTAACCATACAAAATTATTTTCCAAGTACAACCCTCTATACAAAATATAAAACCGTTGAAAGTGAAATGAAGCTGAACCTTATTTTCATTTGAGCATCAACTTGTACTTACTTTCAGTTACTTTCGATTAACCCAAGCATAATAGCGGCCAAACGCTCTCCGTCCTTAATGCCACAAAAGAACATCAAACTCGTTTTTCGCGTACACTAATTGAATCTGAATGCCATCTTGGCTCGCTTAGCATAAAAATGGTTGCACGCATGCCGACTCGTAAAATGCGAGAACATTTCATCGCTAACCAATTACGCGGCGGCGCGCGCGCGCAGTTTCCGGTGCGGATAATAATTTCTTACGAGTCATAATTTGCGAGAATGAAGAAGTACCGAGGGCCTTCGTCGCGCAAGATGGCCGCCGTGTGGCTCGTATCCTGGACCAACGTCAAAACAAGCCGGACTTTATAGTGGCAGTAATTGCAACGGTCGGATATTAACGCGGTGCCGTTTACCACGAAATATCAATTTCTCCCCTCCGTTTTCGCAGACTCGCTTTATTCCTCCCGCCCTCACCCTCCGTTTTCTCGCTGCCTCTTTTTCTATCTCATTTGCTGTCGCTCCTTCTCCCTTCTTTTTATAGCGGTAGGAACTTATGCGAGTGTAATTGGATGTATCAGCGCAAGTGGCGTGAGCCACGAAGGAGCGACAGAGAGCGGAATAACGAAAGAAGAGACAGCAGTACACCGAAAGGGAGAGAGGCCCGACCAGAATATTATTGCGGTCGGAACACATACCGCGGCCCGAGCCACCACAGCAATAATGGCACTGTTAACGATATAATGATAATGATAATAAAACGAGAAACGCTTCTCGGAATAACGCTCGCCAGCGGCCAAAAAGTGGCCGTCTGCTTGCATCTCGCCAGAAGTCAAGACGCATAAAAGTGATTAATATCGCGTACTATATTCTTCACGCTCTCACAACACTCGGCAACGACGACGTTTCTGGAAATTGTCTTGTGTACATATATACATATACACATATGTACTTACCAAAAATCCCCTGCATTCGTGTCATCGACGTACAACCGACGAAAGATTTCTCCCGTAACGACGTAAGCAATCACCGGACGAAATCCATGGCACGTCACTATACGGTGCTCGTAAAGCGGGACATATTCGCCTGCCTCGATTCATAAAAGTTTTGATTATAATGCCATTTCGAAATTCTCATTCGTGTTGCGTGCTCGTTGCCGTATTGTTCGTTGCTACCGTACCGTTACCGGGTGTATTTATTTATGAAACCATGTGGCTGATACCCCGCGTTATCGATGAACCTCACGTATAAAATTAAGATTTTTAATGCTGATTCCGATTATATGCATTTCGTTGCAAAATTTCATCCACGAACGTTGAGCACGTAAGTTATGGCATTGCTCGTTTGGATCGCGTGTATCTCTAAGCAAATAATGAATAAGTGTATAGTTTACTGTCAAGAATTTCCGTTTCGAAAGATTGTACTTGAATTGAAGATTGTACTTTTTATTGATATATTACCTTACATGACATGTATGTGTTATTTTCAATATACGATGTACACAGTAATGCGTAGTACATATATAATGTCACGTTCATAGATAAAAGTAGAAAGTATATATATATATATATATATAAGTTAGATGCTGATTTGTGTCTATGGTTGTCGGAGTGAAAAGTTATTGAAATTTATCTCCATTCAAGTGACAGATAAAATTCATGAATGACCGGCTCGTATGTCATTTGTTTGTACGTTTATGATACTCAACGAAATAAAAGTATCAAAACAAAGAATATAGGTGATTCCGTGCATATTGTATCTATTTCAATGAGGCTCATTCGGCAAACTCATAAAGTTCCAGGAAGCTAATTCGCTCGACAAAAGCGAAATTTACCACGAAAAAGTGTCCACCATGAAACGATTGGACCATCTGTTTTTATGTATGAATCTATCGGGCTATTCATATGTCTGAATTATATAGCTTCATGTGGAGAAACGCCGAGTTGTGGCCATCTCATGAGTAATGTATCTTCGATCCAGGAAGGTCCGATGTGACGGCGACATTGGCGTGGCGATGGCGAAACGCGAGTAAGTGGAACCAGACGTAAAAGATGGAAAGTAGAGTTTACGAAATACATAACGGGGAGGAGGTGCAGCCACCCGTGGGGAGGCTGACAGCAGGATGAAAAGATGGCGGCACAGTGGACACTAAGTACCGGATTACGTCACCTCGACGATCTTGGCGACTCGGGAGAAGTGACCAGTCCATGGGGCATCTGGTGTCCGGACACCCGCCGCGCACGCCCGCCCGACAACCGTGAGCCTTCTTAAGACATTTTTTTTTTCTTCTAGTCGCTTTTTACTTCTTCTCACCCTCGTGCACGAGGGCGGAATGAAGGTCCTGTCACGATTCCGGAACTTGATAAATGCATTGCCTGGACCCGTAGGATCTCATGTACGAGGCTCCTTGGGCGAATAAACGAAGACGCGGCGACGTGTTGGAACAAGCTCGTGAATTTGTTCAGTGTCACGAGAGAGCATGTGTCTTTGTTATAGTTTCCTTTTTGCTGGAGACGTCGAGGGGCTGGACCATGTCTTCAAAATCACTGCAACTTATTCGATTTCCAAAATCGCTGTCTATGCCCGACGTCGTCCATTCATGTGATGTGATGGAACTTTATGAAATAGATTTACTGTCGTGGGCAATACATTTTGTGCGGAGATTTGCGATAGAGATGGAATTTTCATCAGCATTGTGATATTCTAAAAAGTATGTAATAAATCGCATAGCGCAGGACTTGACATTCTGAAAGATGATTTCCATTGATGCGAATCTTATCCGAATTAAATCTGAACAGATGTGAAGAGATCCAAATTATAGCTTCATGTGAATTCAACCGACCGTATCTCAAGGTCCGCATATCAAAGACCTTCCATCAACCATCGAAGATAGAGCTAAGAAATAAAATATTGTTTGTAATTATCTATTTTATATAGTAATGTGCCCTTATATATCCATAGTCTTAATAAATATTATGACGCCACAACAGTTTGATGGCCCATCGTTAATACATGCTCATATGGGTGATCCAAAATTTGAAGATTTTGTTTTCAGGATAATGTATGAATTAATATCTTCTGCATTCATAAAAACTTCGATGGTAATTTATATAATTCTAAGTCAAATCGTTAATATCTGGCGATATAATACTTATTGTTAAATTTGTAAGATAATTAAGTTACACATCAGGATCTCTATTAATATAATCGTTTTTGAAAATCTCAATTCAACTTTTTTTTTTAGGAAAGATTATGTTCCAAAATATATAGTATATTTCAGAGAGAATCGCCGATAAGCAGCATGGACCCTTGCATAACATCGTTGTCGAAATGCTGCGAGGTTCTGAAGTTAGAAGACTCTCTCTATGTCTATATTATCAAGTAAGTTTTAGAGATCTTGCATGATGTTGAATAACGGCATTTTGTAAACAAATATCATTTTTAATGCCAAGTATTTGTAGAGACCTGAGTATATTATTCACCAAGTTTCTGGAAACTGATAATTACTAAATGCTATACCGCAAGCAAATAAATATCACTCCTCTGAGGTAATCGAATACCAAACGTTCATCATGGCTTGTAAAATAGACCTTGTCAGCAAATGTTCAAGAGCAACGTGCGACGACAATATCACGATATATCAAGATGTATATTATAATTCTGAAAGAATAATTTGACATGATAATCATTGAGTAACGTGTGAAATCATTTATTCTCATGCGTTCTAATATGAAACTCGTAGTGTCATCGCCTATGATGACAAATTACCATCATTGTTAATATTGATTCATAGCTACGAAACTCCTCCATATATTCGATATACCTTTCAAGTTTCCTTTTATACTTGATAATTATAATATAATATAATAAAGTATATAATTATAATTATAATATAATTCCTTTTATATTGACAATTTCAATCTATGTTTTTTTTTTCTTTTTTTTTAACTGAGTAATTAAAATTCGAATGTCAAGTTTTCCTAAATGGATGAAGTTTAAAATTAAAATAAAATAAATATCCATGAAAAATGATTTCATTATATGCCGAAGCCATTCAGAGAAATGGACGATTTATTATAAGAGGAAAATAAAATATAAAATTTAGAATATTTATATTATCTGCTTTGTCAAATTACGTTTTCCTAAATCAATTTTTTTTTCAAATCACAGTGTGCCCTACAATTTACGAATTATAACATTGTATTCGTATATTTATTTGAGTGATGAAAACAAAGTCTTAACTTTCAATGATCGTTTTCAAAATAATACTTTATATACGGATGTGTTGTTGTATTTATAATTGTATATAATAAAAACTTTAACGTTTATAATAAAAACTTATACTATAAAATTCTACTTTACCTGCATACGCGTTTAAAAAACAGTTTTATTTTTGAATTATTTTATTATTTTTGTCAATATGTACCGAGAATATCCACGAATTCGACAGGTTTTGCGTAAATCTTTGTCGGTACTACCTGCGAACTAAATTTTACATCTTGCGGTCTGTCAATTAGCCGTATGGCCTCCAGTTCTATTGGACGTTTGATCGCTTGTCAGTTTTGGTTTTCAGGCGAATTAAATAAAATCGACAGGAAAGGCGCACTGTTCGCATCTGATCGAATATTCGCGTGCATGTGTATTTTCTTCTTTTTTTTCGATTTCATTATTTTATGTCCGCGCACACACAGAGATGGAAAATACATATAAGGTTAAAACTGAATGATGAAAATTCGTGATGAATAATTTCATTTATCCACCAGCTGTACGGAAATATAATTTCAATTTTAATTTTTGAATAATAGCGCAAAAAAGGGAGATATTGGTATAAATGCAATGATTATCTGAATTTGTTATTCGGAATTAAGAAAATTCAAGAATTTATTTATTTTTTCTTCTGAATTGACACAAGTTAGTGTGTTACAAATATTTTGTTGAATTCTTTAAAGCATGTATTTTGATATTATTCAATATCAAAATATTTCATTTAACATTTTTCTGTTAATTTATATTCTTCTTTTCAAGTTATTTAAATATGATGTATATATACATATTTTTATTATACATTTAATTACTATGTTTTAATTGGATAATTGAATACCCTATAATAGTTATGCGTATTTCCAGATGCATTCCCAGTTTATTTTTCCCATGCCTTTAACACAATAAATTTAGTTGAATTATTTTTATGAACTATAGCTGAATACCGTTCGGCTTCATTCCTGTGAATAATAATTTGAAAACTTTTTTGATAAATCGCATGACCCAACTTTTTTTTTTACGTTGTTGTACAACATCTTCAAGAAAAAATAAAGTCAATTTTCACGCGGCAATGTCTAATTACATTTTTGACATTGTGTCATTTATAATATACATTTGTATAACAGTAATATATAACTTATTTACTAATAAGAATTGTTTTATGAGTATGGTATCGTTACGCGCAAAAATATATGTCAAGGATTAAAAAGGATTTATCATAGAGAGAAAACACCTATGACTAATTGTCGAACTCGTTCTAGAAATAGAAATTTATAGTTTAAGCAGAAAACTTTCAAACAGTAACAGTAGGATGATTATAGAAACTTTTGCGGGAAATTCTGAGGTTCTACCCGTCCGATTCTGACAATTTGTCGTACTCTGAATTTTACGCGATAATACGTTGAATGGACCTAGAGACCTAGAGCCGAGAATTGACTAGTAACCGATAAAGAAAAGGTGACTTGGTATTCAAAAAGCCACGAGGATCTTTGTTACTCTACTTTCACTCGACGGATTTGCTCAAATTTGACTAACCTTTTGAGAGCATCTATATATCTCTCTTACTTTGTCAACTTGCCGCATTTGACACGCTCGCTGCGGTATATAGCTGCGGTGGTCATTCTGGCTACTGAAAATAATTCTTGGTGTGAAACTCATAAATCTACTTGTAAAAACTTTCATAGGTTGTGGACATGTTGCATAATGGGGAAAACTAATTTTGTCATTTTCACTTAAAAGAACCGCCCCTCGTAAACATTTTAAATGGCTCTTACAATATTCTCGACAAATATTTTATCGTCAATTTATATTTTCAACGGTTCGATGTTTAACGGTAATCGTTTCGTTTTAAAGTAATGATGATATCTTGCTTAGTTTCGAGTTTTACCTTCTAATATGTTATCATATTAAAGATTAAAGATAAAATGTTATAAATATTTTGATTGGTTTTTATTATTTAAAAAAATATGTTTTTTCATACTTCTAAATATTTTTATTGTGGGTGTTTGTCAACTTTTATTATAATTTATAGTTTACTTTATATTTAATTTTATACCACATTTATGTTTTGATACTAAAAATTTATTTTTAAAATAGTTTTTCTTACAAAAAAAATTCCTACCTTTTTTTACGTATAATAAAAAATGGTTTATATATAATAAATCACATCAGGAATTATACTAAAATCCAATTAGTTTTACAGGGATGTTTATTGCAAATCTGATCACGTATTTAAAGTTTAAAGTTTCTGATTAAATACTGCGAAAATAAGCTGTAGAGAAGTTAATTTATTCAAGTACAATTACTTAATATATAGTTTCCTATATTTATTCATGTTGAATTTGAACAATCAGATAAAAATAAATTGCATTTAAATACTACCATTGCATTGAATGTTGATGGAGGCACGTTATAGGTATTGATGGAGACACACCTAAACTTGGTTGCTGTCTGTTCATTCCTGCATTCTTCAATCGCAATATCGAAAAGTGTTCTACACAAACATTTCAGGTCAGATTTTATTAAAATATTACTTTGACGAAAAAAACTGACGTTGATTGGTGTTATTTGGAGAGAGACACAGTCGATGTTAATTTTTATTTTATAGAAATTAATCCAAACATTTATTTATTGCGTTAAAATGATTTACCAAAAATGTCTCATCCGACATAATGAATGGAGCACAATTTCCACGGAATTAGACTTTGCCTGTGCATATATGTTTACATGGAAATGTTATTCTTTTCATGTAATTCAATTACGTTCGCGACGGTTTGAAACCTTAACCATTAACAACGAGTAAAAATATTTTTCGATGTAACTGGGTACATAAGCGTTTCTCGCGATTCCACATGGTGGTGGAGGGATAAAACGAAGGAAGTTTCATCTCGGCAAGCTACTCGTGGCATGTTTACGCAAGTTAATGAGACGGGTACTCGAATAACTCAGGCGTTATCTATTTACGCGCAGGCGCGATAGATGCAACGAATACATTTTAACGTTGTCCGTAGGCGAGTGGGTGTCTCGACAATGAAAACGACCGTGCGAAGGTGTGGATATATGAAACACATAAATCATCGGAGAAGCCTGTAGGATTTTCACTAACATTAACCTACTTTTGTTGTGCATGCAAATTGCTGTTAGCTATGACATTAGTAATATGATGGAGTTTCTGTATGGTCATATTTCCACCAGATGTTATCGCATAAAGAAAACGAAACAAACTATTGTAAATAAAACGCATTAATAACCTTATCGATGTTTTACAGCCTTATGAATTAATCCATCGGAGTTCTACATAAATTAATAAATTATTGAATAATAACTTGTTAATCCATGACTAAGAAATCATAAATGGTTCTTCTATGTAAATCAATGTGTTATATTATATAGGACATTTATGAAATTTTTATTTCAATTATACGAACAACACTTTCAAACGTCGTCGAAGAATTATCGTTATTTTTATAGTAACTTCGGTTTGCAAACACTTACCCAATAAATAGAGGGAAAAATATTAACAAAATCAATACAAAATCAATACAAAATATACACTTCAAGTCCTCCTGTCAATATTGATTTTTCAGCTCATTCTACTGTGATCTCAAAAATAGTCCCTAAAGAAGTTTTAAAAAAACCGAGCTCATCAAAACTCTACGCATAGGCGGACTTAATAAAGAGATTTATATTTTTGGCACTCATTCTGTTTTTCATTTCATTGTCCAGCTTTAGGCATGAAAAATATAATTTTTGGAAGTTAACCAAAGTATAGCTAATTACAGCAGGTCATATATTACTTGACTCACGAAGTAAACAATCATACACCAACAAATAATAAAGAATTAGCTGTTCCAAAAAGTCGCCTTTTCTTTGTACACGATAGTTTACACTGATCAATAATTGACTAACAAATTTATAATTACTATAAATCATTTGTGATTGAGACACCGCGGAATGTATATGTGCAGTTCTTATCATTTTTTTATTTGTAAAAAATAATCTCAACAATGACCTTGTTGAGCATTACGAAATTCGCTTCCCTATTGAAAATAGTCTTTATATCACTACGGAAATGACTTGTTGATAAGTATCAATAATGGATTGTCAGCTGATGAACAAATTAAATGTAAAAAAAGATTCTGTAATTAATTGTCATTCTGAAGTAATAATGAAACACAAGAAAACACTAAACGAATAAGTACTGAATAATCGTCAATCTAGGAACACATTTGTCAAGTAAACTGTCAAAAACGTCGCATCAAGATAAATCTGCGCTCATTAAAATTTTCACAATTTGTCATTGCTCATGCCAAAGCATTACGCAAGAGGCGTCGGAATCGAGATAATTTGCCCAAGTCATCCGTACAACTGCGTTTTCATATTAATTCGGTCGGTCGCGCGAGGAGGGTTTGCGCTTATTATATCAGACGGTAAGTCGCGGGACTTGATTTGGAGTGACGAGGACAGACGCGACCGTCCAAGCGACGGAGACTCGTCTCTTTCCGTCTGTCTGTTCGTGTGTCAGCGGCGGCATGCTTCATGTCGAGCTGACATTCTGCCCGTAAGAATCTTTATAAGCGATCGCGGCTGACTGACGTCGATGACTGGCGGGCGTGACGCGTTATGCCTGTTCACCATCATCCTTCCTCGTCTCCCTTTGAGGTACGCATCAGCATCACGATAATCGACGACGTGTAAATAAAGATTTTCTTACTTCTACGTCTTTCTCAGATCCGAAGGATAATAAACCAGCATCGATTTTATCACTATGTAAAACTTAGATATGCCTTTTAATATAAAAGTCAAATGTACTAGGGAATTATAATCATGTGAGCCTTTGAAGTATTCATAAGTATTTAAAATATCTGTATAGAGATATCCTCCTGCACTTTGCGATGTTCCTGTCATCTTGAATTTCCAAGATCAAACATCCAAGACGTTCTGCGGATATTCCGATAAGCGATCCAATAAAATCGGTTAGAATTATGTATCATGACCATCTATGATAAAGACAAGAGTGGTATTATCAAATTTAACAACGGTGTTGTCTCATCTTATTTGAATATTCATCGCAGATTGTATACGCGTGTTAGTCGAGGTCGAAGATCACGAATGTTTCATTCATTATTATCGACTCGAGCTTCATTCTTTCATAACAACAATATAGATAGAGCGTTAACGCAGCATATCTTATCTCTAGGATCTGAAATCATTATTTTGTCACGTTCAATCTCCGTTCGTGCTTTGACAAGCTTGACACGATACAAACGCCATTTGTCCAAGTTACGGTGTCGCGATCCTACGACCGTGGATTTAATTAAGTCGTTTGTACGTCATCAGCTGCACCTTATACTCGTCGCCGCGTGCAATTTATACACATTGTATTCCCACCTTACGGCCGACCTAAGGTACGTGCACGCGTGTTTGTCGCGTTTGTCAAGACGGAATAAATCTCTGCTCTTACTAATACTAGTTCCTCGCGATACCATCGGCGTACGTACGCGCACGCACACATTCGCTCCAACTGAAAATTGGCAGAACCGCAGTTACCCTAGATTACTCGCACTCTAAGCTAAAAGTTTCCACTTCTCGCTCATTTCGCTAAACAACGCGTGTAATTGCCTGTTCGTAAATCCTTTGAGAAACATTTTCCAGGTTTTTCGCGCTCTTAAATTATGTGGCTGCTTAACTTTTATTATTTAAATAGTCTTTATGTCGATGTACAGTAAATTAATCAGTAGAGTAAAATTTATTGAAGTGATTTCCATGAAAGCTCACTTTACGACAATTCGTACTTTGTCATAAATGCGATATAAAAAGGGGACGATGTGTCACTGTGAATAAAGGAAAACGTTCCGTGTAAAGAGTCAGGTTTTATGTAGGACAATTTACATTTCTCTAAATTGAAATATTCTCTTTGATGGTATAAAAAACACTTGTTATGCATATGAGGTAGTATTGTATAGCCGGAATACAAACCTCGCCTAGTTCTTTTTATAAATGATAAAAATTGTAGATGTATGTTATATTGCAGAATCTGCAACTGACATTATATTGTCAAAATGTAGTTGTGATATTATTCTTACTCCTACTCAAACACATATTTCGTACGCTAGAACAAAATGCACGGCATATCAGTGATAAGTCACGATATTGAGCATAATATAAAATAATTGTGGTCTATTAAAAATCTGAAGTATACTATATCTAATATTACAATGTTACACATTGTCACAATAGTATATATGATATCTAAAATGTACGCAACTATATTTCATAAACGCTGTATATACATATATATATATATATATATATATATATATATATATCACAATTGACCTAAACGGTCAAATAATTTAATGAACGGATCGAATTTATTCCGTATAAACAGCCATAACGACGATAAAGTAGAAACAGAAGTTTGTTTATATGAGAGAACCATTTTTCACTCCGTTATCACTTACTTCACGGAAGAGCGGATGTAGGATTTCCTTTGAAAAGGAACCCGAGCTATACGATCCTGTTCGTCGCAGATCTTGTGTCTGCATAGTGTTCCCGAAAACCATCAAAACCGGTCCGATCGTCTGCGTCTGGACCAATCTGTTATTACGTTAAGTGGCTGTCGCAAATTTGACCTTAATTGTATGAGCTATGAATGGTGAACTGGCGTCCGTTGTGTCTGACTGACGCCAAAACACGCCCCATCAGCTCCAGCTGCCACTTCCAGCTCCCAGTACGGGCTGTAAGGCGCAAGATAAACCAAGAGAGGCAAAAATTAAAGAGACAAACCGAGGAAACGACAGGAGGCTGTGCCATGTATCCCATTTCGATTCTGTGTATACGACTGTTGTAGGCTGCTCTTCTTTCATCTTTCTACAAACTGAACTGCTCAATCGGTGCCGGACGTCTACGCTCATTCTTCCGGATAGTGGACGTTTTCTATTTCATTAGATTGACAACGTATTTGTTCTTTTGGTTCTCGCTGCCGGCATCTCCAAACGTAATACGAGTCGTAGAAACAGAATATCAAATTTTACGGTTTCGAGTAAGAATTATGTCTTTGTATATTTTTACGTTTCAACTTAAGCAGTATGAAAATCTATAGGAATTTTATATACATCGTGTTTTAATTTAATATATATATACACCGGAAATTAAAAAAAAATAGCATATCACGCAACTAGTTGCATATTTTTTAAATAACTTGAGGGATGAGCGATTTAAAATATGTCTGTTTTTAGGCTTCGTAAGAGATATCGAACTTCGCGAAGGCGTTGAAGAAAAGGAATTAATAATGTGCAAACATTCCAACTATACTAATAAATTCAATGAACATTTTCCATTCTTTTAAAAGTGATTTATAAATAGAGGTATTATAGATTCAGTAATCATTTATCATATACATTAAACGTTGACACGGGTGTAGTTACATATATTCTGATTAGCTCGCATCCGTTTATTTACGAGTACGTGATAAATGAGTTTTGCATAAGATAAAAATGAATGATTATGAAAAGTGGTTTAATATAGTCAGGTTTTCCGCGATTATGCACTGATTAACTTAAAACTCATTATTATCGCCTGGAGACTAATTTAGCGAATTAAATATTATTATTGTTGTGGTAAATAATCTAAAAAGTATATTGCAATGAACCTTATTGTTGTTTAAATTTACAAAACTTATTTTTATTAAATTGTACTGAAAGTTAACCTATTTATTTTCTAAATAAATATATAATTACGAGTCTCTATATGTATACAGCTCAACTCAACGAATTGTTCGAAATTAAATTTTTTACGGATATAATAATTCGAAAATAATGAAAAAAAAAACAGTAATATTTTTTAATATACATTACCACATTTAACGTCAGTCTATAAAATATTACAAATTCGTTATATTAAGTTATACCAGAAGAGAATCAATTTCACCAAAAATTTTAACTACTCTTTAAGAAGGAAATTAATGATAATATTTCAAATGGTAAACGCATTATATAATTTCTTTTTCTAAAACGTATTTTTGGATATTGAGCCTCCCTCAATTGATGTATACCGTAAACTGAACGTGTCTATTGTGTAGAATTATTCTGGCTTCATTAAAGTAAACCAAACTTTAGTACTGCTTATTAGAATTTTCAAAACGAAAATGTTTTTTTTTTCAAATTCATATAAATTTTCAAATAAATTAATGGATCAATGACATGCAGTGTAGAAAATAGAAATAAACATATACTGCGTACTGAGTAATTAGTAATTAATTAGTAATTAATCGATGTGATATCAAATTTTAAAAATATTAATACAATTCTGACTAAAATTATGAACTGACCGGCTACGGCCACAGGCCGCAGTCGCGGAGTGTCCACAATCATTGAGGTCCGAAGGGCCGAATCGGGAGGCTCTTGCGAGCGAAGCGAACCGTCGGTTCAAGGGTCGGAGCCCCCGTGGTGGGGTTGTCGGCAGAAGGTAGCAGGGGCGAAGTCCACAGTTTTTTTTTTTTTTTAATAAATTCACTGCAAAAATTAATGTTTCACTTTATTCAACTCGACATAAATAGCCTTGAACCGGGTCTACTGAAGGGCGGGTCACATTTCATTTTCGTATAATGCTTCGTTCCTGTCTGTCACATCATGTCGACCACATTCTAATGTTTTCGGGCGGTTTGGCATCTTAAGCGAGACGATCTCTCCGGCGATCATCTCAGCTTTTGTTTCTAACCACGCCTTTATACGATGTCTTGACAGCTCTGAGAGACGCCAAAGCAGATTGTCGTTCATGCCGTCGCGACATTTTGTAAACATTGCAGTTCGCTTCATCAAAGTCAGTGGAAAATCTGATATTTTAGTTTTAATACTGATAAATTATATAGGAAAATCATTGGAAATAAGATTGAAAGCTAATCGATATATAGCTATCGTTCACATAAAAGACTTGTTCATGATCATGAAAATGTATTATTATGTCACCATTGTAAATCTTAATATTTTTCAGCATTTTCATAAATGTAGTCCCTAATTTACGATTGTGTATGATTTTTTGATTTTAACTATATAAGTTTTAGTATTTTGCTTTAAATGAATCTGTGTTCTCACACTAATGAAGTTTTTAATTCTTTTCATAAATTATTCGTAGCTTTTGTTCTTGTTATATTCTATATATTGCATTAAAAGACAGAGCATATTACAATTTTATTTCAAATTAAATGTAACTAGAAAACAATGTCTTTTCCAGAATATCAAGAAATTTCAAGCTCAAATGTTATCAGAAAAGGGAGTTTGAGTCGTGAAAAGAATACCTTTGATTACCAGATCCCAGCTTGTTGAAAAATTCAAAGGCGCACACAGATCAGAACAAGAAACCGAGAGCGATGACCGGCGACGAGGATATACATTTTACGTGTATTACGAGCTTATCGATTGTAGTTTCATGAAAAGAGCTCCGACGAAGTGTGCAGAGTGTTCGGAGATGTCAGTTACTGTGTTTTCTGCACGAACTCATACACACATCGGCAACTGCGCTAGTCGTAAAATATGCGAAGAACACCGCGGTCGGGGTGTCGCGTTACGCGCACCACTCTCTTATACCACAGAGACGTTAAACTTCCTCGTGGTAACGCGATCAGAGACAAGCCGTGGCATTTCGAAATTCGACCTGTACCATGCCATTGATGACTGCATTACACCCAGGCGCGAGTCTCGCGAGAAGATCGTATCTGGGAATTGGTCGCGCAAAGCCATCAAAATATCCGATTTCGTCAAGAAACTTCTCGCGCCATTATTCGAGACGATAGATTTTCGCGACTTCGCTCAGGAACATATAAAGTGTCAATTTACGATCCCTGTCGTGATGAAAATGTCAGACGTCTAGGTACCGTTCTAAGATGGGTGAGGTATAAGCGAGAAGACGCTCTCAACCCCGGTTAAGAGTTGAACTTCCTTCAAAATTTTCGTGGAGCGTGAAAAACGACATGCATAATTTGACCGAGTGTCCGATGCCATGCCTTGCCTTGATGTCTCTTTTGTTACCCGAACCAATAAGCGCCAATTTATTCCTCTCAGCACATTGTTTAATGCGCATTTTTATTAAGTAGTCATTTTTATAATTCAGAACACGTAGAACCTGGAGTTTTTATTTAACGGAAAGTAGAAAACAATACACGAATACTCGAGAAGATGCACTGTCACAAGTGATGTCTAGACAAACAAAATATACCTATATATAAACGGATGTTTATGCAAGCTTTGGTTCGCATGAAAATTCCAATGGTGTTACGCTTATGTACTTTGAATTCAATCATGTTTCGTAATACTTTCGTAGTACCGGATCAAATGCGATCGATTAAATTTCGCACCTCTGAATCAAATTGTATTTCGCCGCAGATCGGTACTGAGAGTTCGAATTATATTTTCGGTCCATCTAACACGTATTGCAACTCGGCATCGAAGCGCTCTCGTCACTTCAACTCGACCGATTGTTCGAGGCGTACATGGTCTTGTATCGTGAGCTACGCAGATTTGTACACCCTCGTAGAAAGAGGGTAAAAAACTTCCAGTTGTGATATCAATCTAATTGACAAGAACCCCGAATTAAGCTCAGCCTCGATTGTTACCCGAATGACCTGCTAACGTGTTTAGGCATGAGTCAAATAAATTTGTTATTACTTATTCCTGTTGGCACTGAGCTGTATTGATTGTTAAATGATACAGTCAACCATCCAATAATAACCCACTCTTTGTGGTATCTTTTATTGATTTCATCATTGCCGCCAAATTCTGCAACGAGAATTGTGACAACTTCTTGCTGCTCCTGCGAAAATTTCATTTGGAAAGCCTAAATATTTTTATTATGTCAATTAGACACAATGCTGTATGTAACATATAATTTGCATGAAAAAAAAAATTGTTAAGGTTTACTATTACGTGTATTATTAGGTAAACACATACGGTTACCTGTTTCAGTCATATTTTTTGTCTGCTTTTGAAACACCGTTTTGCCGTTGTGCTTATCTGACGTGGCTAATTCAGAATTAAAAATCTGGCTACTGCAGTCTTATTAAATGTGTAAGAGTGAATTGTGAAGTAGGTATATGGAAGTTGACTGCATTTACCGAATTCGCATTATGACCAATTTGTCCAGACAAAGTAATGGACCATACCGTCGCCCTACTTCATAACGATATCCCAGTGAAGCGTTTTTCCCCCCCCCCCCCCCCCAACATATTTATTACAATTAATTTTAGTATTTTCGTAGAGAAGGTGAAAAATAGAAAAAACAACCACTTAATATTTCATAAAGTAATTTCATAACAATAACAAGCTAAACGGAAAAAAAAGTTAAAACGCGTAGAGGTTATTGGGTCGACAACAGCATTTCTATCTCGATTAAAGATATCGTTAATGTATACTTTGGAAAAACTATTATATATATAGTTATTTTACTTATACTGTGTCAGGCATAATCGTATGCCTATTTCACAGCAACGGAATTCCAGTAGTGGATATCCTCAGTTTCTGCCTAATTTACTATAATATTTTTTTCCGTGTATTTAACGTTTAGTGATATTCAGTATCTGATGATTCAGTGTATATATAACGTACGTTGATGAATAACAATTTATTGTTGATAAATTACAAGATGTTTATTTGTACAACATGTCAATCTGCTAGACGAGTGACTTGTAATAGAGATAATTATTTCAGTTATTAAGATCGTCATGAGAAACATGAATGGCCCCTTAATCCGACAGTGAAGAACGCCTTCGTACGATAATTATATTACGGCGCAGGACAGATAATGTAGCGGCTTTTGGAGGAGTTGACTACGGGCGTTTGAGTATATTTCGAACGACAACAATAGAATGCATCGGCAGATTACATTGTATGCAGCAAGGTGCGCCACGGACACAATGCCTCCTGCATTATGTATCTCGTTCCTCTGGATACATAGGTGTGTTAATCTTAAATGAGCGTATATAAGCGGCGTTCGTGTGCCCCAAAAGAAGGAGTTGCCGAACTCACGATTGATGCTCGCAGAGCAGGGTCAATATAATTCGATTTTGATTTGAATGGGAGAAACGGTTCGCCATTAAAGTAATTTCGCTTTTATTAGTAATCATATTTATAATATGCTTTATCTCTGTATTCGATTATCCGGAACATATTTGACACGGATGTTTTCACTTAAGAGAGAAACACCAATGACAGGATACTCCACAATCTTAAGACTGGACCACATTTGCTTTGTTACAGAGTAAATTATTTGTAATTGTTGATTGAACTGAATTTCTATAATTACGCAGTTATACCTTGTCAGTAAGTTCAACAGTATCGATTTATGGATTATTTTTCTTGTCGATTAAAGCTAAATTATAATAATATGAGAAGGTGTCACGTGTCCTCAATATAACTTAGGAAATACAATATCGAGTAAAATTTGGGAGGTCCCAAATATGCTCCGTATTAAAACAGTAAAAGATATGTTGCGCTCATGTCATAAGGATTGACTACAAGCCATATTTCTGTTGCGTGATATCCCTAAAACTAAACCAGGATGTTTCTTAATATTTCACGGTATGGTTGCAGGAACTACAGAGATTTCTATTTAGTTCCTGTGGCCCACACAACTTCTGAAAATAAACCTTGAAAGAAATAGTGATAAATTAATATCTATTTTTTCAAACGGTTATAGCGATTAATCACTATAATAATTTGCTGGTTTATTAGTTTCAGGAAGAAGTACTTTAAGGTTAATATATCTCACAGCCACGAAGACGCTGACAATATGCAGGAACAATAAAATATCAGATTTCATTTATATTACTATGATGATCCCTAGTAGAAAATGACACCAGTTATTTCTGCCCAATTTTTCTGGCCTCTATGTTAAAAGTAATGGAGTCCGGATAAAATGGCCATAAAATGGTGTTATTTACTACTAGGGATGAGACTACCACATTATTATATTTTCATATATAGTATCCGGTGCTCGAGTAGCAATGTTTGATACACTTCGTTTATTTCAGTGAGTTATATATCCACTTAGAAGAACTTCGACCACATAATTTGTTGAGCGAGTAATTTGCCGTTGAACGAAAAGTCGTGTTTAGTGCCTAACGCGCACGCATTGGTCCATATTTCACTCAAGGCTTGTATATATATACCCGAACGTTTAATTTTGAAACATGTTAAAAGCGTGTCTCCTGCAGTTTTCCGGTACTTCGTTCCAGTGACGCGATGTCTCGATGAAGAATTAAAGGCTCGGCGCTTTCTTAAGTCGGTTTCAGAGAGTGCGTATATCATGCAAAAAGAAATAAGACGTCGAGTCGAGCGGGGAAGAGGATAAGATAAATCCGGACTCTCGCGAACCTCTTCCGCCAGCTGGCTTCCGTCACTCAAGCGGTTGCCTTTGATCCTCTTGCGTGTCTACGGCACACTTAAGCCTCGGCTGCTTGACTTGACTTGTGTCTTTCCAAGCTCCTTCACTCCAGCAGCTCTGCCGGTAATTGATACATAAACCACTCTTAAAATCTCGAGCAATCTTAAAATGATTTTATGTCGAAAATGCTATAGGGAATGGAATGAACCGGAACCTCGAATTCAATGATTGTCGGTGCTTCGCCGTCGACTTCATGTTGCTCATCTGCAGCGTATTTTAAAGCATAATATTTGTTTAAGTATTACTTGCGAAAATAAGTTGTCAGTTTCTATACTTTTCTGAAAGTGCCACACAACATTGGAACGATTTCGCGACTAAAAACTAAATGCTTAGTGCACAAAATAAATGACATTTTTGAGATTCTATCATTCAATGTAAAAAATGACAACCGGATATTTGAACCATTACTACTCATAATAAGAAAAATAAACCTGTCAAGACAGCTTGGGGGAAATTCACTCAATTATTTTTAAGAACCCGTCAAGATTACATCACAGCTCTACATTTCAAAGAGTGGTGCTCTTGGTATTACTGCAACTAGTGGGACATTTTTTTTAAATAACCTTTAAAATTTGGTTCTTTCAAAATAGTATCTTCGCAGGAATTTAGGCCTCGTGTAAGGTTCAAAGTCTCCGATTCTAATGACATTTTTTCATTTGTAGGGCAAAACCGAACTATAATAGAAATTACCTGACAGATTATTACATTCCAATAATTTGATTATAGAGTATATGGAAAAAAAAAAAACACAAAGATTTAAACGTGGAACGGAACAGCAAATACTAAGAAATATCAGCCATATTGAAAAACAGACATTGAACGTCGGAATGGAATACATAAAAAAAAATGACAGTGAAAATAAACAATTTTACACAGTAAGGTGACGCAAGGCCAACAGCAAAAAAGATTCAAAGAATCCGATATGAAAATATAATATTACTTATTACACAAATAACATTAAACATAAAAGAACTTCAAGTTTTTCTTAAAATTACGTTTGTTTTTCAAAATGATTGATAGTTTCTAAGAAATCTGTGATATCATATGTACATATATTGAAATCGTTTGAACATTTATAAATATAGAACGATCTACAGAACGTTCTACAAACGTCCAATAGAATAAATATTTTCTTCTTTTGTTTAGCTTAACTGTTTTTGTCTATAAAATATGCATATTTTTACGCATATATGTGTACTTTCTTCATTCTTTATTTTGCAAAAACAAATCGTTATGGAGTATAATTGTGTATAGAAAAAAAATTGTACTCATGAGTCCTCGATTAAACAATTTCACTTACACAATATAAAATTTAATTTCACAACTTTCATTCGATCTAGGCAAAATCTCAATCAATCTAAATCTATTTTTATTCAAAACTACTTATATCTACATCAACATTATTTACACTGAAGATCCACATCTAAGTGATGTACATGTATATATATGAATGTAAAATATATACAAAGGTTTTCACCAATGTTGTTTTATAATGTATATTATTAAATTATTATACTTGTAAAAATAGAAGTAGGAAATTACAGAACAAGAGATTCAGTAGCCGCCTACTGGTGCTCTGAAAATGAATTATTCATACACATATAAAAGGGATACAACATAATAGAAAGTGAAAATAATAAATGCGAAGAATTCTGTCTTCATTAGCGAAACGTCAAAAAATTGATGTGAAGTAGTAATCAGGATATACATATACAAAAAGTAATTCATTACACCAAATTAAATTATCTACTACTATACATATTTTTAATATTTCTTATGCAATTAAACCAAAATTTGATTTTTATTTTTTATTATATAAAAATATAGAACTCACGTATGATAATAAAAATATACGTATGAATAGGCTACGTTGCCGAAGAACTAACTAAAATTTTGTTGGATGTTTTCTTGCAGATTTCCTGCTTCTTTTGTCATTCTGTCAGAACCAAATACGAAATGCGAAGTTGGTTGTGATAGGGCAAACGTGAGCACCGCATTAACTCATAAAATATATCAACGTTGTTTACTATATGTTATTCTACTTGTGACATTTCAAACATGCGCTGGAAGAGTAGAAATACAATTACAAAGTTCTTTTCAAATTATAAGTTGGTTTCCAATCTTTCACAGCCTAAAGCAGCCGTCATTTTCCGCACTGGATAGTTTCCAGATCAGCCGGCAGCAATCGATCTGTCAAGAAAACAAACACAGCGAGCACAAGCATTCCATCTTCAAGAAAGGAAACGCCTGCGAGCACGTGTATCATTTGGCTTCCTTCCTGGAATCACAAAATACAAAATATTCTACGATGTCATGCAACAGCGATTATTTATCAACATAAGCGTTTTCACGCGTCTATCATGCATTAAAGGTAAAAAAGAACATTTTGTCACCGGTGTAAAATTCAATGCACCGTACCCAAAGAAATAAGGAACGTCCCCTTTCAACACCCGAGCCATTCAAGCATTCGCTACTCTGAAAGCCAACAAACCGCGAGACTCGAAAATGAAAACGCATTGTGGCCCGTTCGAAGCGACGAGGTGGTAGGTGCAATCCAATTTGTAGGTTGTTTGTTCGCCGTATCGTTCCCGGGAGAGCCATTTTGCCATGAAAAAGACGTAGGCAAATCCCCCGGCACTTTGAAGTTTTGACGCTGTCTCAAGAACGATACTTTCAGCGGTGCGTACAGGCGAGCAAAGTACTTTACGACAACCGATAATCTGACATTTGTGAATGAGAAACGAAAGAGTGCCGAACGCGGAAAAAGGTAAGTACGCGAGAATACGAATCTTTCCTTTGTGGCGGTTGAGCGCAAAGAATGAAAAGTGGTTAGTTTGCACGTTAATGGCTTTGACAAGGTGTAGACGTTAGAGGAAGAATGTCAGCAGAAATAATATACATAAATCACGAAATTCGTTTAATATTTTTCTATTTTATGTAATAATTAATTTGACAATTTGATCAATATATATATATGTACGTACTTTTATAACTGTTGAGAAATATACCACAAATGTGATGTATTTCTATATATACGCAAATTGACGAACAGAGTAATACTTTTCGAAAACGACGGATTTTAAACGATTTGTAATTCATTAATTTGTTCCAAAAAATGTATAATTGTCAAATATTTGTCATATACGATGTTTTGACATTTATTTTCTGATTGAATTTAAAGCATAATTGTATTCTTGTGTAATTATGTTAAACAATACTTAGGGGTCCTTAAACTCTAATGGTCCAAATGGAAGGTAAATCCTGCAAATGTGTCTTATTAATTCATACGTTTTTGTCTCTCATTATTGCTTATATTAACGCGTTTTGCAACTTCGTTGTTTGATTCGTTAGTAATGGTCGAGCGTTAACAACCATCAACGGACACTATTAGAGGAATTATTTGTGACACTGGCTGGGTATTTCGGAGATATGACACAATTGTAGTATTTATATATAAATGTAGTATAGTTGAATATATTAATCAATTGTATTCAAATGAGGAATTCAGAAAAATTAAGACAATGGGATTCGATCAAATCTTTCATTTTTTAAATGTTCTACATATGTAAATTCATATTTTTTTTTCAGGTTTATGGAAATAATGGTTCATTAAATATATATTCATATCTAAGATGCACTTTAAATAATTATATAATAAATGGAACCCATGCTCTGAAAATTAATTGGCATGCGTCAGCATCTGTCGAGTTCATCTGGCAGCAGACTTGGGGTATAATCTTCGTCATTGGAGAGTACGAACATGAAGGGATACATACGTTCAGTAACATGCCAGCCCAGAGATCGATGTCGTCGTTTCAAATCATGCACAAGTACACTTTGGTTAGACGTAATTTCGTCAGAGCCGCGATTTGTTTGGCTGTAGTTGGCGACGTAGGCCGCAGCTAATCACCGCACATTGTTCGGTAATGGATCTCCATGCCGCGATCCGCCTACCTGTGATTGACAGCCGATTCTTCGAAGGTGTATATATATATGCTCTTGACGGCCTTACAGAAGGTTCCCAAGAAAGAGAGCCGCACTTCTTGCCAACGATTATCGGCTTTTTCAGGATGTTCCAGACACTGCAAAGCGACTAGGAGGGGTGGGACCTTATTTCTTTTCACGAGTGAGATCGGGATCGTTTTTGGGCATTCACGTACCTGTAGTTCCGGTGGATATTGACGATTTTCGAGAAGCGTCCGTCACCAAATGCGTACTGAATCCTCGATCACAATACGACTAGTGGTTCCAGGCGACCAACTGGCATTGAGACGTTCGTATAAAAGAATAATGATCGTCCGCATTCAAGAAGGGTATATTATTCCTGTATTGTCTGAGACAACTGGTGCAGTGTTTGGTTATTTTCGACCTTTCGCACATATTGTTCGCGCGGCATAAATGGAAATTCAAAGTGAATCGCATGTTTTACTCGTACTGTACGTTGGCTCTGATCATGTTTGGATGACTTTTATTGAGTAGATTTTCATGATGTGCCTACAGGAAACCCAGTCGAGCGTTTGCTACTTGTGAAGAGATCCATCATTTGCAATTAAGTATCGTTAGAAAATTTTAGAATATATTACTTCTACCAAATTTCTATACGTTTCCACGCTATTCATATTAATCCTTTTTTAAAGTATTTGATGGCGATTGCATTCTGAAACATGATATTATTTTGTAATGTTTTGCATAATTCCCTAGATGTATTTTCCTAGCGCAGTAAAGGAATATCCACTTTTCATACTAAAAGTTTGGCCTACTATTGCGATTTACTTTATTCTAAACCAATAATAATTATACCAAAAATTATACCAAAAATTAAACCGATTTAGAAAAACTGTAGAGTTAGGACACTATTAAGAGCTTGTAGTGTCAAAAGATATACCAGAAAATCGTATAATTTAAGATTGAAATTAATTACCATTCTTTTCACTGTTAACAATGCGTTTTCGACACTTTGTTTGCACTTTCAAATACGGTTTAGGCAGAATAGCCAAACGATGACACGGTAAACTCATTTTACCGTAGCTTAAGTGTGGCTGAGCTGCCTCTACAATCATAGCAAGAGCGGTTTTTATCCTCATCAAAAAAACCCCTTGCCCTCACAGCGCAACTACAGGGTGATAATCCTAAGTACAGTAGAGTGCAAAGCTATTCACTTATCTGCCAGCTACTGTACAGCCTCCAACGGTACATTTAAAAGGGGTCGGATGCATTTATACCATTCTAGGAGTAGCAATGGAAAGCTCTTCTGATTAAATCTCCATCTCTGGTATGATGATGACAATAATAAAAGTAATAATAATACTAAAAGTAGCGACAACGTAATATTGTTCGTTTGTGGCGCATATGCAGAATACCAAACCTAGGTATGTTACTCAAATATATATCTTTAAAGAATGTGTGTGGATGTAATAAAACGCCTATACTCGCTGGATATTGAATTATTCTAATTGGATTACCGAAGTCTGACAAGATTGACAGATGATCTATGAAAATACGATGTAATGGAGATATTATCGATGATCCTTTTCAATGAATTCTTTAATATCGTCTATTGAGTGGATTAATTTTAAATCGAATTAATTCCTTCTATTCTTTCTGATGGCACAGTTTCAGATTCCATTTACTTATTGGATTGAAATTAACACTGATGCATTTCCCTCTTCTATGTCAATAGCAAAAAGTCAATGGACATGTCCATCATTTATTAAGTAAGATGTAATAAATTCAATTTCAAAATTACGATATTAAGATGTCTGTATTACGATTATGATTGGTCCTCTGTATAATAATGGACTAAATAAAAATAAATATCAATCAGTCGTTTTTATTAGTGTTTTCAAAATGCTTGAACTGAATATTATACAAAAACGAGCATCATATAGCTCAATAATACTATTAATAATACCTTCGTGGCGCGACCACATTAATAATCTAGGTGAATATTTGTATACATGGTTTGATTTATGTTTGCTTCTGTCACGATATTCATTCCTAGTTCAGTTTATCTATTTTGTAAATAGATACCTAGATTTAGAATATATGACAAAGCACACGAGTTTGAATTTTAAACGTAGGACTATACAAACGTGATGTTTTATAATATGATTTTGTGTGTGTGTGTGTGCATGTTATTTTTAGTTGTATATTTCCTTGAAATAAATAAATGACAATTCTACATTTTTTATAATTGTGTGACAGTATATATGGAAACAAACGAATTCGTTGGTTTTGACTTTGCTATGCTATATTCATTTATATGTTTATAATATTAAACTGAAAATGGTACAAATGTAACCGCAGCCAGTAATAAATATAACAGCAGAAAGATTGTAAACTAATTATAAGAAACGTATCATTATACAAAGCAAGCCAAAATAGAATAACTTTGTTGTCAGAATAAAAAATAAATAGTTCACTCTTAACGTTGTCTCTGAAAAAATGCCCTACAAACTAAATGTTTTAATCATACAATGTTTCCAATTATGAAACACGTGCATGGCGAAGTTGTCCTGAGTGGTTAATACATTCATTGTTTATCTTCCCTGGTAGAAATCTGTCCAGTTTTCTGTTACATTGCCCAATTATCCTATACCTTTAACATGGGATAAAAGCAAACTGGACCGAAACTAGACAAAAACTGGCTCATTTTCTACTAGGGTTTTTATCATTATTCAAACTAATTGTATTGATGTCATTTGCATTTCCATCAAAAACATAACTGATTAATTTACAACAAAATGTAGATGCCAACTGATCGAAAAAGTACGTCCAGTTGTCACTGGCGAGGAAGTCATCGAACGTCCATTGAACGCGTGATGGGCGTACAACGGACGTTCGATGAGCGTGCAGTGGGTGTACGATGGACGTAAACATAAATAGGCTTTTCTTAATGGATAATAATTAGACGTACCAATGTACCTGTAAGTCTGGATGTCCATTGTTCGCACTTATGCGGACATCCCTATGTACGTCCAATTTTCGTCCATGGATAAATGGAGTAAATTTGACGATTCATAGACTTCCTGCGTGTTGATCGTGTAGCAATATGTTGTTTTCTTGTGAAAATATAACGTACTTTTTATTTTTCTTGGGAGAATTCGAAACGAATGACTGTTAGTTTCATAAATTATTTTTAGTCATTGGAATGGAAAACTCACAAAAAATGTAATATAATGAATAATAGGATACTTTCGTCCATTAAAATGTTACAATCGGGAATCATATTTTCATATGTAGTGAGCCTTTCTAATAAAGTGCTGAAACAATATTACCAAACTACTGAAACACCTTTAAACTATGTATCATCGTATTACATCTATAAGACAATTAGTTTGATGCATATGTCATTTAGCCATACTTTGAATAGTTGACGACATTATAATGCAACAATAATTTACTATTGTACAGGATAAAATACATGGCAATTCAAAGCACATTTTTCTCTCGGTGGTCGCTTAATTTGCGACACGGTATAGCATGTCGATATAGCATGTCAAATGAATCACAGAAACATGGATTCGCGATTCTCGCAATCTCACGCACGAGATGAACCTGATAAAGAAATCTGGCCGGAGCGCGTCCTTTCTTCGGGTTTCTTCGGACATCTGCATGCATGAGCTGCCGAAGACTGAAAAACGACCAAGAATAAGAAAGCGACATTAGGTGTCGTCGTCATGTTCCTACGAGCATTGTATATATATATACGAGTTGAGAACGCGATGGGTATAACACGTAGTTCACTCGCAGTGTATTTCTGAGGCCCGACCGACCAACGACGCCAACGAGAATCACGGTGAAGACGCACGAGTTTTATCATGCGCTTTCGTGCGGCCTGTATACTGTGGAAGCGGCGGACGCCGCATTGCTGTTGTTAGTTGTGTGGACGCACCATCGAAATGCCAACGTTTTATTCTACAAGGATGCATGCGTATATACACGAGTGACCCAAGAATCACGGTAGTGGCAACGGCCGGGCATGCTGGAACGCGAGGCCCTTCGCGCGCCTTATTTATCGCGACCGCCGTCGTAGGCGCTCGGGGCGGCGACTTTGAGCGCCACGCGGACTCCACTGCAAGCCCGGATCGAGCAGCGATACAGTCGACTAGATATCATTTTATTATACCCGTGAAATGCCACACGGCGGTGGTTGTTTATCAGGACGAGCGAGCACCTTGTCACCCTTCCTACTTCTGCGACTTTCTCTGCTTACAAACCTATATCTATATACATATTATATATACGTATATATATATACATCCATCGGCCTCTATTTCTTGCTTCTCGCATTCTTTTATAATTACAAAATCAAACATTCGTTTACACTAGAAAATAAGAAACAAGTTATTTCTTAAAAGAAAAAGTAGCAATATCCCACACCAATATCATCCATAAAACCAGGCATTTAATGGTTTGGGATAAATATGTATTTGTTTGTTTTCATAGCTAATAGTTGTTCATGAAGTAATTTATTATTACAAGAAGTATAGATCCAGAACATCAATAAATTGTTCATCTACGATTATAGCAAATAAAAAAAAAGAAGATTTTTCAAGAGAGGATTCGGACTTTTCGGTAACAGTAATAATAGAATCCTCGAAGCTTCTCAGAATATCCTGAGGATTTCCCACTAAGACGCCTGAAGAATGTCCGGAGGTTCAAAAAACAAAACCTCCATTGCGTAGGAAGTGAATTATGATGAGTTCAAGTAATTGTTTCGCTCACTTTATGCTGTTGTTGCATAGTTTCAAAAATCCCCTTCCTTATGATAGAAGGTTTCGCACTACATTAAAAGTTGGTGTTATTATCAATCCATAGTAATATAGAATAAATCATCTCATCTGTGAAATCTACCTTTGGTCCGTTTATTTTTAAACTTAAAAAGGTAGAAATGTAAACCATTATTATTAGTCACATCAGTAATATTCTTTTGCCATTAAAATTTGCGTAAATTAGCAAATTATAACAGAATTAAGTTTCCTGATGTTGAGTAAACATATCGTAAACTTTTACAGCGAATAAGAGGAAAATTATTACATAGATCTATAGAACAGATTATTGTAACAGCTAATTATATTTATTAACTTAATTATATATCATTTATGAAGTACAGATCTTCTACGAAACGTATCATTATAAATTTTTAGGATTTTCCCAGAAATTAATTACCAATAAATAAATGGCAAACTTTCTCTCGTTAAGGGGTCCAGTGGGTTTTTTTTTTTAAATCGATTTAAAAAAAAAAACGCCAGATTTGAAGAAAACGAGTCTTATGAACACGTCGAAGGTGTAATGTATGGCCTTGGCATCGCCGATTAAAGGTAATATGCTTTTTTATGAAAATATCGTGCATGAAAACTTTAAACGCGTTTTTCTCAAAACAGTACTTTTTGAACTGGTTCTCAAGTTAAAAAAAAACTATTCAAGCAATCAAGCTGAAATTTTCAGGATATACTCTACGAACGTGTAGTTATGTCCTGAACTAGAATCAAAATTTTTTATTAATATTAACCATTTTATTTTAAACAATTAATGTTAAAAAAAAACACAAAAAAATTCAAAAGTCCGCCATTTTTTTTT
>JAPYZR010000076.1:0-53497 GCA_030522945.1 Trichopria nigra | reverse complement strand
GTTTCAGAAACCATAATGTACCGTTACAGTGTAACGTTACATTTTTACTAACAAACGGATACAATGTAACGTTTCAGGAAGGTTACATGTTTAGCGGGGTGTCACCAGGATTTCCCATGGACACAGTTTGCAATAATCGCCTAATCTACTACTTAAACTATTAATGGAGATTTTTGGACGTTTCTTAACATACATAATTTTGTATTGCAATGCCTAAGTTTTTCTTTTAATCTATACTGTGAATGTTTTTCAAACATTAAAAGTAATTTTTGCAATTGTTATACACTTTACAGTAAATTAGAACATAATTAAAATAAAAAAGGAAGAATATAATTCTCGACTAATATAATCCATTGTAGTATGTATTGTAAGACGTATTTTAAATACGTTATATTTTGAAATGACAATACTATTGTATAACATGATAAAAGTAACATGTGTTTCAATGCTCTTACTGTTCATGTACTATTATATTTACTAGGATAAATACGAAATATCATTAATGCAATGCATTGAAAAATATAACGAGAAAAGTAACATGATGCTTGCTATGAAGACCGCATTCATACTTGCAATATTATTCAAACGTACAATACATATATGTTTTACTTTTAAAAATGTGTAATCTCATTATTTTCCAATTTACTATTCTGTAGCTTTTATCTTTCATCGCCTACAACGACGTTAATTTTGAAAAAAGTCGCTCATGATTCTTGATGGTATTAAATGATGTGGAAAGCTTTAAAAAATAATGACATAATTAACAAAGGCATATCTTATACGGATGAACAATGGTATTTTTATATATATTTCAATGGTACCGTTTGTGCAGTTAAATTTGCAAGTCTAATTCTGTTCGATTCCAGGAAAAAACGCCAACAACAAAAAATCAATGTAATAAGCCTATCAAAAATTGTACGTAAACTCTTCTTCATCTTAAAGAAAACTTCCTCGTAGGGACGTTAAGAGTAAGACGCAGAGCAAACTTGCTCGAAACGAGTATTTCTCCTCGTGACTATCTCATTACGAAAACAAATAACCCGCCGCGCATAGTCAGGGCCAAGCGTAATAACACGTACGAAGAGCCAAGTGACACTCACCAATTCCCTCGACAACATAATGATCCTTGGGGTCCATGTCGGCATATTCCGTCACGCTCAAAACGATGCTGAAGCTCATCCTCCGGGTATGCCCTTGTGACGATGGCCGACAGTTCGCGAGTAAGATAACGCGCACCAATCTCCACTCAACTTTTTTATGCAATCACTCTTTATCACAATCGCTCAACTCATACATCGAGTTTTCGTCTTGGCAGAAATGCCCTCCGAGTTCGTCGAAACACGTGCTACCGGTTCGATGGATCACCAAAACACCGCACGCAAAACGTCCGTAAAATCGAGACCTCGGTGAGTCAAGTTCAGCGAAAGTCAAAGAACTCCATCCTTCCCGCGGTTCGGTTAGGAGGTCTTCGGAGGTCGGAACTGGAGTACACTCTGATGGTCGTCGGATGTCATGATTGTGTACGCGGCCGGATGATAATGCTGCTACTCGTGGATCGCCTTACGTATATCCGAAGGCGAAAATACGTTGGCGAGTGGGGCAACAGGTGAGATGCAGAGAGTGGATAAATCTCTGGAGGTGGAGGTTTGGGGATGGAAGTGGTGGCAACTTGCGACGCTCCTGTGCTTCTCTCCGAGGATAAACGACGTAATTCTCGTTGCTCCGTAGCAGTCACCTCTCGGACGCGGATCAGCGATGATCGCCGGATCGGCTGGTGGCTTTTTAATCACCTTGCTTAGACGTATTATCACTACCTGACCTGGGTTCAACCCAGCGTAGTGTCGACGTATTGCAGTGCGCCTCTTATTCATTGAACTTTTTGAATCAGTATCAAACCAATATATTGATCAACTCATTAATTCGTGTTATTCAGATTCAATCCATGAATCGCGCACTCGAGTGCAATCGCATATTCACTGACCTTTAATCGATTCCATTAAAACAATTAATCAATTTATTAACTTATTTTCTTTTTTATTATCGACAAGCTGAGTGTTGGTTATCGATCAGCCGACATAAAATGCACATTCCCAGATCAATTCTGAATCATTATCTTATCAGTCTGTCATGAATAATTCTAAACACCACAATGAGAAACTTCCACACAAAGACACCGGTATCTGAAAGATACAGCTGCACTAAAAATAATGCTTTTCAATGTCGCGATCGATCAACGGACGAGCGGAACCACGCGACACTATAATTAACCAGTGTCCAAGATCACATCGCACCTACTGCGAGTTGGTCCGCAAATGTCTTCGACAAAGGTCGTCTCTTGGTAAAAAAAAAAAAGAAATAAAAATCGGCAAACTGTCTGAGGATTGTGGGCGAGATGCTTATAAATACCACACACTACTTGCGTTAAATTGAGCACGTGGTGCGCCTATGTCGAGCGTCATCCGCGTGCCGAGAGAGTCGGAACAACCGGAAGAATATCTAATCGAAATCGATCATCGAGGATCGATCCGCACCGCGCGGGTTGCGGCGCGGGCGTTGAATGACGATCAAAGACAGGAACCGAGACGCCGACGTCTGCGACTGGAACTCAGAAACCTGCGCATTGAATGAATGTTAGCGTGTTCGTTACCTAGGTAAACGCGGCAGGTATATGAAATGCGAATAATATCGCTGGCACTACCAACGCAATGACAGGTGAGCTGAGAAGTGGGAAGCAACAGAAAGTGGGGATCTTCGGTGGTATAGTCTTAGATTTCCAATACTATTTAACCCTTTGACAATAGAAAATATACTGTAATGGCGTGCACGCTCTTATGTTCAAACACTACAAATGATAGCAAAGGGGTGAATAATAATTTAATTTTAACAATTTTCACTGATTTTAACTGAGAAAGTATGTTTTTTGTAATTCTGACAGAGTGACAGTAAGATATGAAAGTTTAAATAATTAATTTTTATATCAATGGATTTATAAACCCAATGATAAGAAATGGGTCTAGAGTTCTCACAGTCTTGAAAAATAATGAACTCATTGAAGCGAAATAACTAATTTTTGTTATTTTTTTTTTTTTTGCTTCAAATAGTAATATAGTTACTACAGGATAGTTCACAAATGAGAACAATACTGTATACAGGGGTTTTTGGTGTCGCTCATTATGAATCTGAGATTTTCAGATTTTGAAAATTCAAAATGGCGTACCCCAAGCTGGCGTTTAAAGCGAAATCCTGTAATATTACATTTTTTTTTCACCGCCATCTTAGATAGGTCATTTACAATTTTCAAGTTCAGATTTTCAATCAGCGACCTCGCGAACCCGTTCTTATTATACTCATTCTTATTAGCCAATCCAGTTAGTCGTTTGACTGCGACTTCATATTTTTCCAAATTTTACAAGTTCAACAGTAAAAAATTCACCAAAAAGAGGGATGCTCAATTTTCATATAATTTGTTCTATATTGATTATTTGAATTTTTGATTTATCATCCTAATTCTCAGCTAATATACATAATGTACTCCATTGTCATGTTTCATGCAATACAAAAATTCATACATTTATATATTGATTCTATAAAAAGAATGAATTAATTTTAATTAGTATCATTTTTATCCTTCTTGTGTCTAGATATATGAAACACAGTTGATCCAAAGTTGGTCCAAAGAATTTAATTCAATATTTCAGAGTGAATAAATTTGCAACTCTTTAAATTGATTAGAGTGAAATTTCACTCTTTGGGAATACTTTAAGAAATTTAGAAAGCAAATTTGAATTAAACTAAAAAAATCCTCAAGTCATCTCTCTGACAAACAGCACGAATCAAAAATAAACGCTGAAACACGTGTAACGTGCATATGTCGTTTGTTTGTATTTCAAAGTAATTCACTTACAAAGAATTCCTGTTCTGAGCAATTAAGCGTATACGCATTGAACTCAATTTCATTCATTATACGGGGTTTTATAGAAACAGAAGAAGCACAAGTACAAATATTGATAAAAATCAACATGTAAAAATCGCGATTATTCCCGTGTTTGTTTTGATCTTCGTTTATTAACGACTTATTTTTGTATAAAATTTCTAGAACAATTGATTAAAAGATTGGGTCAAATTAATCTCTTTATTTCGATTCACCTGTGCCCAAATCTCAAGAAATTGAAAATTAGTAGACAATAATAAACATTGTCAAATTGAATGAAAATAATTGCGAAAAATGGCTATAAACAAAAAAATATAATTATATAATGTGTACAAATAATTTCCCTCTAAATTTATCACCATAGTAGGTCCGAACTAGAAAAGAGCTCTCCAACAGAGACATTCAGTACTTTTCCTAATAGTACATATATTATAATTATATATACAATATAGGATTGGTTTATAACGAAGAGTGAGAAAGCAGCTCAAAACTGACACCAGCGAAGGACACGGGATTAGTGACACCAAGAGAAAGCAATATTATGAGAGAGTACCGAGAGTAAAATACATAATCATTTCGTCACAGAAATTATTTTTCAGCTAGAAAGTATCAATCTAAGGCATTGAAATAAATTTCGGGAAAGTCCACCGTGATACCGATTTATTGATTTCTATATGTCATTCTCCGATCGTCTCCGAGTTAATGTACGGAAACGTTAAACAGAGATGTAAACAAACGTGCGGTTCTAAAAATTTTACTGTCATCGCATCCCGATTATTTGTATATGCGAAAACAACTGAAATCTATTTGAATGTTTCATCGACCGTGAAATCTCCATTATTACTGACACCGCTGACATTTACTACATCCACTTATCAATGTACGTGTCGTACGCGTTTAATGTTAAGACCGTATAATGTTATAAAAATCCTTACCTATCATTTCACACAAAAATATACTTTTCTTTTAAATGATTGCATATTATGTCCATGAACTATCTTTAAATGATTTCGACAACATGGTTTTCACTCATAATATATATATTTTTTTTTTTTTTTTGTAATTTCATAACTTATTCAGACCTTTGGGTACCGGTTTTCCTAGGTCCTTTTGCATTGGATAGCAATATGCTCACATATTGACACATTTTCAAAAACTTAAATGCTCTCAGCTTAATTTAATCATTTTTCTGCATCTCATGATGTCGGAAGACAGACGTTTACAGATGATCTCTCTTTTACTAAATTGGTTCAAAATATATACAACACTAAAATATGTTTAGTGTATTGGTTAACGACGATATACAATACAAAATTAATTTGCTAAACTTCGATAATCATTTTTATTTACGTAGCACGATTTTTAAAATATAAATTACAAAATTTCACAAAAATAATCGCCAAAAATGTCAAAACATTTTAATACACAATCCTCCATAATATATGTAATAAGATAATCTTAAGAATCCGTATACTCTTATCATGTTTACGTCGGTAGCAAATGGTTTTATTACTACCGAAAATTGTATTGCAACCGAAGATTGGCCATCTCATAATTGTTCAAGACATGTGTACTTCGAAACTATTCCAAGTTATTTATCGCGATTATTCACCCACTCGAGCATGAAATGTTGCTTCTGGATAATAAGGATATGAAAATTACGAAAGCATAAACATTTTTATTTAACGTGCGTATTTATTACCTGTACGTTTCTTTATTTTTCAAAGCGGATTATTCTAGAGAAAACCGGAATCTGTAATCTGATATATCTATATATCCATTGAAAACTCATCGGGGTAAACATAAATATTGCGCGCAAAGAGTAAATGAAGTCTTTCGAATATATAGAATCGTTTATTATAATTGATGATATGTGCAAACAGACATCTCCTCGACGTAAAAACAATACAATTACTATAAACTATTGTTTGTTGCTTTTTATATGGATTTAACGTTTACAAAGCCTTTACCATATTCACCTTACAATTCGTACCACTGATCGCATTCTAAGTGCTGCCGAATTCCCCGCCGATCAGGTCTAACGGTACATCCGCAGACCGGTAAAACCCTGAACTGTACTCATTCTAAAATCGCAAAAATTACCATACCGATTTTTCAACGTATTCTTCGTGTCCCTATTCCGCACTACGGGTCATTAAGATTGAAATGACGTGTCATCGTCACTTTTACTTTCATTCTGAATATTTGTAAAACGTTGAAATCAAAATATGTATATATATTACTGATTTACACGATGTTGCAATCTTTCATGATTATACATACGTTTAATTGAGTTCTTTGAGCAATGAACGTCATCAGCGAAGTTGATTCGATGCTTTATGCAGTTTCACTCATTCCAATAATGACGTTATATTTTAACTCGGCAGAGTCAATTAAATATTGATTTTTAGCACCAATAACAAAAAAGCATGTATTGACTAGAATGTTCTTAAAAGTGCATAGTCAATAAAACGAATATTAGCAATTTAAATCTATCACCAATAAAGTATATTCTGACGATATAAAGAAATCATTCAGCATTTTATGTCAGTCACGCTGCATCAGTCATTACAGAACCTTTATTTTTTTTAATTGTTCAAATGGAAACGTTTTAGCATGGAAATGTTTTTTCGGAGTATTTCTACTTAAATCAGTATAACCAACAAATTTACATTTCGGCTATGTAGAAATCGAATTTCTCATATACAATTAATAGCTGCAGATTATATTTATTAATTAAAATATATTGACTTTATTCATGACGTTTACGACATTTTTTGCGTTATTACGTAATGCGAACAATAAATTTGATTATTTTTAAATTCGAAAAATAAGGAATTGTAATTTCATTCAAGACCCTTCAATTTCCTAATTTATACGCAAGACTAGATTGCGTGAAAACTTTCGTTTTTCATTAGTAAGTGATCCAAAATTAATACAATTTTAGAGGGTAAATATAATTACATATACCTTATATATATATTATCTTAAAAAACAGGAAAACAAAAATCCTTTCTTGCGTAAAAACTATAACTACAATTTCTCAAATCGGTGTCCAGTATATACTATAATAAGTTACGAACCGATGCTAAAAGATTTCAGATTAAACTGAAAAATGTTGATTTTAATAATGGAATGTTAAAAACACCTTAGAAAATAAAAATTCTGAAAGCTATGCTATGCAAGTAGAAAAAATTTTTACTTAATGCTTGAGAGTAGTTAACAAACTAAAATAGACTTAAACCAAAAAATTAATTATCATTGCAGATAATTTCGTAGAAAATTTCAATTCATTTAATTTTGTATTTCAAGGCAACAAAAAATGTTATTAATAATTTAAAAAGAATTTACGTGCATTACGATATGCAATAGCGAAAATTATAAACTTTGAGACAGTATATTTAAAATAAAAAATGTAATAACACAATTCGCTTTAAATTCGACATACTATTTTTATAAATAATAAATTTAATGAATTCTTCGTTTTAGTGCTTATCATTTTGTTCGCTAAATATAATAATGCGTGCGCACTCTAAACATTTACAATCACTGTTTGCAATATTATTTACAATGTCCACAGCATAATCAAACATTTTAATTCGCGTGAGATGACACACGCATGCTTGTGACCTTATCCTTGTCATTCCAAATACCTTCGGCGGAATTGTTAGTCCTGTCGATAAATGGGCGTGACTTGGTTCGCTCAACCATTACGACTGTTTTTCCATGCGATTCGCTGACCCTATACATTCAGATGGGACATGAATATTACATGCCCTACTGAACAAACGGTCTTCTTAAAATATTCGAAATATATTTGCATAGCTTTATAAACCATTAAGATCCCACATTCTTGACATTTACAGTAAATTTGTCTTATAATTATTACAATACTGCTGCCATCAGTACTAGGAAGATTGGCGTTGTTATAGATTATTTGCACTAATGAATTAATACTCGACAGGACATATATTAAATTAATACCTAATGTATATTAAATAATTAAGTTCTTAATACTTTGTTAATTTATCAGTGGTCAAACCTTTAATCAATTCATTAACATAATTACATTTTTCACCAATTAAATATGTATATATAACTTTCAGATTAATATGAAATTAATTCTCTATACAGATACAAATTCAATTTTTACTGATATTCGTTTTTGAAGTTCATATTCTGTATATTCTGAATTATAATCGACTGGTAAATAATTATAAAAATTGACATGTTGTCTATATTCAATATTTGTCGTACTAATATACATTTATCGACGATTACCGACGAGGTATAGGCTTATTCCATTTCGTTATAGGAAATGTATATTTTCGGGTTTTTCATTACAGAATGATAGGAAAGCGTCGTCAATAGCACGAGAGATGCTAATTGAGGGTATTTTGGACAATGGTGATGAAGCTTGTCCTACTTCAATGTGATTACAAGCTACTTCCACGGCATCATGGGAAATCTCATTATATAGTCCTAGTATACAATATCATCAATCAGTAAAACTATGTTCATTTATTCGAACAAATTAAAAATCCAATAACGACGAGCAAAATATTATAATTTATTATTTAACGCCAACGATAGAGTTATGATTATTATAAATTATAGAAGGTAAACATTTTATATCAAAGATAAAACAAATTATGAAAACTTGTTCATTATCGTAATTTCTAAATTCGAATTCCTAATAATGATCGAATTCGTACTAAATTTTTACGATGATAGAAATTTAGAGAAGAATTCTATTTCTGACGCCTGGTTTACCGAATTGTAATGCTGCATTTGATTGCCGTTGATATTCGGAAATACAACTGGTGTCATCGTTTCCGGATTCAATTGTAAATTCGGTCATGAGAAGGATTTACACCGGAATAAGTCCAAAAATAACAAATGATTTAGACACGGTGAGACACCGTGTTGTCCTTTTGACGCTGTGTTCCGTGGAGCCGAGTCGAGGACAAGTAATAACGGCATTGTTCGCTTTATTACCGTCAATAAAAAGTGTCACGATCCGCGAGAAGGTCGACGGCTGCCGGCTTATCTGTTGTATTATCTGCGACAGCTTGCCCGCACTTGAAAAAACAAACGTCGAAATCTTCGCATTTCTCCGGAGAACAGAAACGTCAGGTAATCTGCAATTTCTACACTGTAATACTCATTATTCTATATTCTTTACATTCAAGAACGCTATAGCGCGCAGAAATGTTGTTTCTTTAGTGTTCAGAAATAACTCCGTAAAAATTATACGAAAAATCTTTATTTGCTCCATTAAAAAAGAACGTGCTTCAGTAAATATATATATATGGTCGTGTTATAATTCAATTTCTCAATTCAGACGTCATAGTCACGACGGCCACATGTCTTATTTGCAATAATATATTACTCTACCATGTACACAATACCTATCCCATTAGTGTCGCTTTATTTGAAAGAGCAATAACTCATATTTTATTCATCAAGTACGATACTGGACGTTTTATGACTTCCAAAACTGTACAAAGTGCACTCGGTCTTCATACTTTTTTTTACATTTTGTAAGTTTCTTTTTGTTCTTTATGAATTTCTATATTATTTATAAATAAAATCTAAACAACGCTAATTCCCGAACGAAGCAAATTAAAGAAGAATAGATGCATATTACAGAATTTTCGTAGCATTTCTATTCTTCATTAGTTTTGATGATGGCTGTCAGGAATGTCCCATCAACTTATAAAATAATATAAAATAATTTCAAAATTATCGGTGCAGTTGCAACGTTTTTGACATCGATGTACATAATTTTTCTTCCACTATTTTGAATTGCAATTCGTTTCAATCCTGTCGCTCTATTTCACAATTCAGTATACGCGCGTATACGTGCTTATATCTATGAATGAAATGTAAACATATCGTGATATATTGTACATAGTTTCGTTTCCGATAACCAGCATTTTTTTAATAAAATACATGATAACCAACTTCATTGTTTACCGTTAAATTATAAAACAAGTTAAATACTGTAAACAAGTATTTTTTTACTCGTAGATAAAATGTATTAAAAACAATCACAATGTAAGTTCTGTGTATATGTCTCGTATTGTATGTTTATATCTTTGATAGAACCATAGTGAAGTTGCTGTTCAATTTACAGATTTTATTTGCCAAAATAGCAACATATAATATGCTAATATGCTAACTTTTTTGTTAGTTAAATCTATTAAATTTAAGTGTACATGCGGGTAATATCATTGGCTGCAACTTTGTACAGTTTGATAATCAACAAATTCAAATTGAGTTACGTAAATGTCGAACGATACTGTTGATGATAATGATGATGATGATGTTGGATGATGATTACTTATGATGATATTGGATAATGATAAAGCTTATCGGTTATCATACAACATGTATGTGTCTTCATCGACTAGTAATATTATTCATCATCATCATCGATATCATTCGACATCGATGACATCTGTCATCATCTTGAATTGATCCCCGACATCATCATCACCCATCCACTATCTGTCATTTTCGGTCATCTTCCCCGTCATCTTCTTCTATTTTCATCATCGTTATCCATTGTCATTCAACAATATTCATCATTATCACACATCATACATCCTCCGACAGTATTACCCATCGTCATTGTATAATCATCTGTCATTATCATATGCCAAACTTATTTAAACGTAGAAATATATCTTCAAATTATACAGATATGATTTGTTTATTCGACACAACTTTAGCGTACACCGAATCGAAATGTCTAATAGAATATTTTTTGTACATAATACAGATTATTTTTCTACGTCTTTGTATGACTAAATCAACAAATATTTGTATATTAGCATCTAAATCTTTTATTTGATAAACCTCCATCAAGTAAATTAATAAATTAAAGCTCAATAATAGGAATGTTAAATTTACTTGTGATGTTTATGAGCCAGAATAACGAAATCTTCATATTTTATCTACATCCACGTTGCTATATTACGCGAATCGTCGTTACCAGCTGCATCAGATATAATAACATATTGAAAAAATAATGTTTGCTCAAAAGAACGGATTCCGTGGACTCCAAATAAATTAAAATAAAAAGAAAAACTTTTCAAAATAACACATTTCATATTTATACACGTGTTACTTATATATCGGCTAAAATGAAAGCGACTTTAAAAAAACTAGTCGACGCAACAAAGAAAGAAATTTTGTCTTATATCTTTATTATCAACAATAAACTTTATTATTAATAATGAAGTAAAAAAAGACATATTTACAAATGATATGAAAATTGTTCTCAATGTATGTTCGTGGATAAGAAAAGCTATTCATGGCGAATATCAAAGAGATTCAAATTGATCAGAAGTTTTGAACGGTACATATATATAATTATTAATCTTTAACATAACTAAAAATAGTTGTTTTGATAGGAAAATATAGACGCAATATTAAACTATACGTGCATTAGGGATGAACTGATACATTTGATCACAATCGACGTTTCAGGGTGATATTTGAAAAGTAGACCTCGAGATAACTCGATGTAAGGGTAACTTTCGGTATACCGTATATCCAGAATACGCACACATGGCCGTATCCGCTAAAAAAAAAAATGAAATCAAAAACGGTAAAACGCACCTATAACGTAATGTAAACGGTGATAAAATTACGTAACAGCGATCAAACTATAGCCTGTCCCAAGGCTGTCTTCCTTAAGCAACTCGTGTTTTATATGTTACCAGAAGAAAAGCGGAACAAAATATAGGTTAGACTACATAAATTATATAATGAATATAATTATATAACGGCATCGAGATGATAAAGCACGTTAAGAACAGCAAATATAACGCTTTAGAACGATCAATCACGTATTAAGAATTGAAGAAACTGCGACAAGTTTTATGTGTCATAAGTAATGTAATTAAATATTGTTATCTTCCTTCGTAAAAATAGGAAATATTTTAATAAAATTCAAAATAGTATCTGTATATCCCTTTAAATGTATGCATGCAATTGACATGTTGGAATGTTTTAAAGAAAACGCACCGCACATACAGGCCTATACTTTATAAATTGTCGTAAATGCAAATGACTAATGTCCTCTTAAGGGCCGATTTCTCCAGGGAGCTTGAAGAGAAAAACAGGCTATACATATTATTCACGTACGCGGCCGCACTACTCGTAACATATTACGAAATATTTCCGGGTTTTGGGAAATAATACTGCTTCTTCAGTACTTTCTTAACAAATATGGACGCGTTACATTTTACCGGACATCTGAAAATATTGCATATGCTCAGGGCATTCCGCATCGTTATTATGTTTACGATTTGTAGTGATGCAGATAGGAAGTCAAGTGCGGTTATGGATTGCAACCAGTTCAAGTACTGCTCTTGATTACTTATAATAAATTTACTGACGAACCTTCTATGTCTGTTACGAGTGAAAATTTACGAGCTTTAATAAACGTGCCAAGACGTCGATAAAACGGGATACTGAACAGTGCTTTACAACGCGGGCAGTGATCCAGGAAAAATCGTTCAATTGTTTTATTTTTTTTTTGCATCTTTGTAAATGCGAAATCATTAGAATGATTACAGATTTAATTAATTTGATAGTCTCAAATATTTAAATTTCGAGTGTAATATTGAATAAATATATTGATGTTTTCTATATTGGAATTCTTTGATTTATATATTTTAATAAGATTATCTTTATATGCATTGCATGTATACCCTTGTATTATATATACTCGAATTACACTCACATAAAAATCTATTATAGTAAATTGTCGTGTAAGTATTTGTACGTATGCAATTCTGAAATATTTCAAAAATATATATTTTTTTTATAATTTATTATTATGCATCATTGCAATGTCTTTTATTCTAAGTGTTTTACCCATAATAATTGTATCTACTATTATTCTAATTTTTTTTTAGTAGATGCAAAGATTTTACTTGTAAGTCTATCTATATCTTAAAAATAAAGGCAGCTATCAACTTTAATACTTCAGTAAAAAAGAAAGTAATCATGTATCGTATCTTTCTCTATACAATCGTACATGTTTTCAATAACGTAAATTATATAGCTTAAGCTACAAAACGAAAAACTGATGTTCCCAGCAAATATTTAGGAAAAATTGGACATTAATAAATTTTGTTTCTACCTTATTCAAACTGCTCAAGACATTAAAGCAATTATATAAATGTATCCTTCATCACTGTTCCTCGAATAATGAAACAATATCAAGCCTTTCGTGTACTCACCTGTAACAGAGAAAGAAAATCCAGAATTAACCCAAATGGAGAAAATGTTACATCAGATGCATCAGTAAACTGGATGTTAAATAGATGTAGATATTGATATGTTTATAGATATTTTTTACGGTAGTCGATAGAAAATCTTTTTGGTGAAAGTGTGTAATCCGCAACTTTATTCAAGACGTATTATAATTTAAGACTTAATACATTCATATCTAATATATAGTTACTATACCAACTGCACTTTTTCTTCAATTACATTGTTTTATTTAATATTTTCAAAAATATAAAAATGTTAATATTTTCGTGCAAATCGTCAAGATAATCTTTATTTTTGAGGTCGCCCTGTCGGTTTAAGCTATTTAACACACGAAAAAAATGTTCCAACTCCAGATTTTTCAAATCCAGAAAAAGGTATTCTTTTGCGTGAAAATTTGTAAATGCAAAGCCACTTTCTGTATAAAATGCGAATGAGAATTTAGTTAAATATCATTTTACCCACCGGTTTTCATAAAATACACTTTCTCAGGGATTTTTCCATCCCCCAAAGATAGTCGCCCAGTCAATCATCACAGAAATTATGTCACAGTTATGTAACAGTTACATTAAAATGTCACAATACCTAACAGTGATTGTGACGTAATAGTTATATAGTAATTATGTCACAATCACTGTTATGTAACTGTGACAATTTTGAGGCGGACATTTTAATGTAACTGTTACCTAAATGTGACATAACTTCTGTGATGGTTGACTGGGCGACTACTATGGCTTTGGAATTTTTTTTATGGGAGCAGTTGGCAACGAATTGCTGGAAGTTGAAGTAAAAAAATTCCATTTTAGGACGCATTGGAATAAATATTAATTGAAATGTCAATAAGTGGCGGAATACAATTTCTCCGAAAAAAATTGTGTGAATTTCATTTATTATATTCAGCAAATAATATAAAATAAATTCTAAGATGTGATTGGTATAATTAATGATGAACCCAGATGATTGAAACAAAAATATTGTTTGATCATTAATATATGATTAATGATGGTCAATAAGAAACGAAGACGCTGACAATTACAGATCACCCGGAGGGGCATATTTTTCGCGATTGAAATCGACATTTTTCTGATACTCGAATAAGTCGAGTCGATCGCATTCGCGTTATTAATGGTATCAATTTTATGTACTCAAAGCTTTTAAAAAGCGTTCATCTCTTCACATTGAAATTATTCGTGTTGTTTATTAAACATAAACATTGCTATTCAATTTGCTCTTATTTACCTTGATATTGATTGAATCTGAATGATATATGGTAAATTCGGGCAACCAACAATATACGTATAGGTACTATTTTTACAATATTACACGCCCGCAATGACGTTCGAAAATATGACTGCACTAATTTGCAAGTGCTGTATATATGTGAAATGACCGGACAAATATTTGCTATACTCGCTTAAAAAATCAGCACGAGTACAACTCATAAAACATGAAATATTTCAAGGCTTATGGATCGCCGTCGCATAATTCTATGCACACAAAAGCAATTGATATGCTCCGGTAGCTCTTGCGTAAGTAGTGGGGGAAGGAAGGAGCTTAACTTATTTTCATTTTTTTCTTTTGTTTGCGGTAGTATTGAATATCGACTTCACATTTCCTATTAAGTTTATTGTTAGATAACTGGCGTATTAGAGAAGAGATATTTCTAGCTCCAAGAAGGAAATAAAGGATGATGCGACTGAATTAGCAAATTCGAGATATAACGACTCCATGAACTTCAATAGTGAATGGGAAGCAAATACCGTATAGTGTTATCTTATATACGTGGCTATTAAAAGTGAAGTTATTCGTTGCAAGTAACGGTTTCGGATGAGCCATTTAAGTTCATTGCAGTCTATAGATTTAATTGACAATTAATTTTATTTAATGCGCACGAAGAAAGAATTTTTTTAACATCAAAAAATTGTAATATTTTTCATTTTTCGTAAATATGTAATACGAAATACATACATGTAATACATACATTTTTAAGATAATCGACTTACGTTTGAAATTTTTTTTTTTTTTTTTTTTGTGGTTAATGATAATTTGTTTAGATACCTACGTATAAAAATTCCCTTTATAATTCTAAAAGCAATTTAATTAAAAATCGAATTTTATCGTTTTCGAATATCCTTCGATAACGTTATTATTAATGTCTCTTCTTTACTTACCTTTCTCGTACATTTGATCTGATTAATAAAGGAGCTCATAATTTTTTTTTTTTTTATTATAACTTATATATTTACAGTGGAATATTCGCCGACATTATATTTATAATCGTATTCTGTAAATCTTTATTATTGGTCATGAACTACTAATGACAAAGTGAGGAGACGGTCACTAATTCAATTAGTACTGATTTTGATTAATAATGAGTAAAAAATTACTAATTCATTAGTCAAATTCTAAAAATCTAAAAATAGTAAGAGAGTATGTTAAAATCATATTACTGAAGCAAATTAGTTGAATTGGACTAACGAATTAGTAGCTTTTGTACTCATTATTAGTAAAAATCATTACTAATTGAATTAGTGACCGGTTTTACTTTCTTGTGAAGAGGAATATATATATATATATATTCCTCTCCAAATCTGAATTAGTTACAAACCACTCACAAGAAAGTAAAATTTAATTAGTGAAATTATATATATATACACAATATGACAATATTAAATAAATAAAACTTTAAAAACCATTACAAACACAAAATTTTGAAGCTATTTTTACTTTCATCTTTTGAAGATAATGCGGAAATTAAAAGATTCATTCAATCGAGGTAAATTGGGAAGTCATAAAAAAGCGCATCAAACTTTATGGCAAGGCGGAAATCCGATATCTGAAGTAAGAAATGTTTGATCGACAAAGTTTGGCGATATTTTTACGTTTCTTGATAACTTGAAGTCAGTTTAAGGAAAGTAAACGGTGATAACTATAAATGAGATATATGACTAAACTTCTAAAACATATTATGCCTGATTATTTGATCATGAAGTTTTTTTTTACTAATTTTTAACATATTCCAATGTTAATTGTTAATTTCAATATATTATTGTAATGTACAAGTATACCCCATAGTTAGGGCCCCGTCAGAGCCCTTAATTTAAACGTGACTCTGTCCAGAAGGACAATACAGAACCCTACATATATGCCAAGCTAAAAATTCTATCCCTTTCGGGGTATTCATTAGTTTACGAATTTCTTTTACTTATTTAATTTCTTGGAACTTTCATGGAATGTTACATACTTGTTAAAATGATAACATTCTCAAAACGGAATCATTGTTTGAGAAGTTACTGCAATTCATTGATTATACAAACTCTGGGGCAACTATGGTTTTATCAGCAACATTCCCAAAAGAAATATTTTTGGAAAGACAATCCTCTCAGACCTGATTCGTAACCAAACTGAGGTTGAAGAGAAAACTAAGAATTAATTTTTTTAAACAAAAAAATTTTAATTGGCAAAAATCATCTGTTTAAAAACATTTATCTAGGATTGACATCTTATTAAAGAAAGGTTATCCTTTTTTCAATTTGGATAATTTTAAGGAGATTTTTTTTTTAGACTTATTTTATCGATAAAACGATTCTCTGCCCATTTCTTTGTTTTTTTTTAAATTTGAATTATATAAGTTGTTAAAAAATAATCTTACTGTATGATTTTGTATTATTTACTGCATGCGTTAAAAATTTAATTTCGGAGAATTTGTGTATAGTGAAGTTGATATAGGAAACTGAACGAGAAAACAAATCAACATTCGTTGAAGTCCTTTAACTTTTGAACTTCAACACTTTCACAAAAGTGTTTTTTTTTACTAGTTTCACGTTTATTCCGGGCGCAATAATCGTCTTCCTCTTCATGAAATTTCAAATTCTCAAAGTATAGTAAAATATTGTATCCTAATAACTGATTTTTAGCTCCTCATTTTCAGGACTAATCTCCTTAATTAAAGAAGGTCTGTCAGTGTGAGATCTTTATCATATACATCCAACCTTTCAAGGCCTACAATAACTTGTTCAATCAATTTGCCTAAAATTTATGGAATATACCTTTCGGAACTGATTGTGATATATTCCAAAATCTGGTTAATGTACAGAGGGGTTACAAGAAAATCGTAACTTTTACGTTGATTTTGGATTTGGCCTTGATCAAAGCCACCAACATCGATATTAAAACCAATCTTACTACCAATGCTTCTGATCAGTTCCAAGATGCTGGTGACAATGATGCCGATATGATTTCATAATAATGGTTCTACAGTGAACTCTTACATGAAAAAAAAGAATAGGTAAAAAGTGTAGTAAAAGTATAAAGTAAAGTTTTTCTAGTTGCTATATATAACAAAAACAAATATAAATATAAAGTGACCCTAAAAGGATCAAGGATACTTGTCTGGGCAGTCATACAATAATGTTATTTATAAGACAGTTTCATCTTCCATATATAAACATTCAAATTAATTTTTAAATCCCATCTGTATATATGCTTATAATAACCGATGCGTATACATATATGACTAAATTCCTCAGCTAGCATCATCAGAGTTCCTGGTTCGCGTGTCATCGTCGAGTATGACATAATTAATTTCACGGACACTAGATCAATAAGCAAATAGCATTTACCTGTTATATTCGAATTAACGTTCTGCCTGAACGTAATAATCGCTCAACTAATCTTCTATTTTCAGACTGTTTCGATCGCGTTTCGTCGCGAGTCTGGGATAAATAGAATCGCCGGCAGAAGTGTCGAGGTTTCAAGCGCTATAAACGCAGACAGAATTATAGTGCGCATAAATTAGAGCGCACAAATTACGGCTCACTTGTTACGCGTAAAGTACAGGAAAGTTGTCATTGGACACACCTACGGAGAGGCGTGACATTCGACGTCATATGTAGAAATCATTACTCATTACCCGACGAGCATAAGGAGTAAGAAACGCGAGAATGGGGCGCGTGCCTCTTCGGTTATTAGCATAAATGATCAATTTCCATTTTATTGTATATACAGCACGCAGATACATGCGTGCGCGTCCGCAAAATGGTCTATTACCCACCATTAAAATCGATAAAATTCCGTCCATACATATTACCGTCTATTTTTATTTTCAACAATTAAAATACTATGGTAAACTGTTAATTCAACAAGGCTGCTAATTGAGGCCCGTATTGAAATGAACGATTACGCTATATACGAAGTAACCAACGTAACCATGTGAAACGTAATGAAATTATTCATTTCGACGAATAATAATCGTGTCGATTTTAAATCTTGGATGCAGAATAATTTGATATATTATATTTTTGTTCTATAATAAGAGTAATAGAAATTTACTGTCATCAAATTTACAGAATGTATTACAATAAAAGCCTGCAATGTGTCCTGTAATTGTGGATCCAGTAAACAAACTAGAACTAAAGTTATAAAAATGGAATTAAATTGAATAAAATTAGTAAAAAAATGTCATGATTGACTGACGTAATTTCTGTATCGATTTTAATTCCACTGAATTCCATTTTTGGATGTATGGGACGATATTTCCAGCAGTTTTAATGAAGCAAATGCAAATCACTGAAAATTTTCTAACAAGTCTGGATTTCGTTCAAAATTAATTTTGAAATTTTCAAAAATAAAGATTTAATTATTTTTTTAAATCTATACTGGACGAAACTTATACCTTACACTTTACTGCGGATATTGGATGATAATCGACAATATAAATTAAATTAACCAACTGATTAATTAAATTACGAGTTTTTTATATGTATAGGGGTAAAATTTAACCACAATATATATAATATATAATTATTTAATTATACATATATATATATATATATAATTTAGCCAAATAACTACCCCCTAAATTGTCTAAGTGAATGCTTAATTTTTTACCGGATTGAAATATCTCCCCCAGAAAGGTAAACTCGAAGTTAATGTAACAACAGTAAATGAAAACGTCAATCTATACATTAGTTCTTTTTTCTTAAATTAAGGTCGATAATTCAATATACCTCGAAAACTAATTTATAATAATCACAAGTCCATTTCATTGTAATAAAGAACCAGGAATAAAACTTGATTCACTTTAACCTCGTTAAAGTAATCCTGCGAATGCTTGCGAAGCTATTAACTCTCGTCGAGACTGATCGATAAAAATAACCTCAGACTCGAAATGCCTTTATTGCTGGATTAGTTTCATCACAATGGCAAAGATGCTGGCTGCAGATACTGTTTCAAACTTGCGATAATAATAATACCAGATTGCGGTTACATTAATTTCGCGCCAGCAATTACTCCAGATTACTAAGTCCAGTGCTAGTATGTACACAAAGTTCATTTGAAGAAAATAAATTACGTTTTTATACCGATATTACAATTACATTTCTGGTGACGTGTTTAATTTTACTTAGCCAGAATGTATTTTAAGAATGAAGCGAATGCCTTGTTCACGACCATTTTCCGTTTAATGGTCATTGACTTTTATTGAATTAAAAACAAGTTTTTGTATTCGTAACAGAAGAAATGCATTGTTAACGAAAACATTGCAATTAACAACGTTGTTAAATATGTAAAGGAGATGAATATGTAAAAGGGATACTAATTAAATTATATTTTGAATCAGGTCAATGATATTTTAATAAAAACGGAAAATACTGAAAGACAATTTTAACTTTCAAAATGTTATACTATTCGAACAAATATTCATTAGTTTTAGATTAATAAAAAATTAATATAATACAATTAGGATTAATTTAGTAGATTATAATCCATTCGACATATATTTTTCTGCATTGAAGTCAGAATCATGAAAATCATAATAATCATATTAATATAAATTTATCTAATTTTTAAATATTTTCGATGTTGTTTAGTTCAATTGTCAATATTAAAGATTCCAACAATTTGAATAATTCTATAGTTAGATTTTAAAAAATGAGTGTTTCTTTTTTCAATATCGACATTTTGACTAAACTTTTTTTGGACTTTTCCAGACCTTTATCTATTTTTAATTATTTAATTAGGTGCAAATGCTTTGTTAACAACTCAATAAAATTAGAATGCCAATAATAAAAGATGTGTATGTGTATTCACTTAAAAGAAGACATTATACATTTTTTTTATTATAATCTTCCCTCGCATTTTGCATTCATTTTTCTTTCGTCTTTTAAATCATAAGACCTAAGCCTAAGATTCGTAATTGGGATATTTGTGTGTTGTGTGTTTATGTCTTATAACTTGAGGCATTAGATCCCCATTGTAGAAGATGGTTTTTAAGGTGAAAATTTCAATTATTATGGTAATATTCAAATTTATGTGTGATTCACTTCTACTTTTGGACAGAAGTTATACATCATTTTCGTAAGCCTTTCGAATTAACGAAATGAACGTGAATAATAAAAGCTTTTACTGGTAGTACTATACTTGACAAATATTTTAAAATCCACAACGTTATATTTACTTAGGGCTTCCTGCATCACGAATGTTCACGAATTCCACTTAGATGAATATGCGCTTTAAAAGATGTATATATGTTGTCAGTTGTTTGACTTTAAGAATAAAAAACCTAATATACAATCAGCTAATAAGATTTCTAAAAAACCATCCTTGTCTAAACTTGAAGAAATAAATTTCTCCGAATGCCGAATCGCCTGCTAACTTGCTGCCCTAGCTTATTGTTGCAGCACGTGTGGCCTTCACCTTCCCACAACGCGTACTTGGTCACACCCGCATTGAACGACGATTCATTGCGTACATATGAAAAAATCAATCCTGAAAGACGGCAGAAATGACGGTACATCATATCGTCACGAAACAATAGAAAGCAAGAAAATTGATGTCGATCGTAATATTTGAACAAGGTGCTTGTCACTCACATTCCGAAGAAAGTTTAATCACTTCCTATCAGCGTTATTGAATAATTTAATTCGAAATATTACATCTTTAATCATTCTTAGTTAAATAGCAGATATTTAATTGTGAATTAGTGATTACTACCCTACAGTAGAAAATAACAGTGGCGCCATAGCTACCGCCACAGTTAATTTTTACTAGGGACATGTTACATGTACCTTATGCTACAATACCCTTGGATACTTTTAAACAAACTTTCGAAATTAAACCATAATATGATTTATTATCATCAATTATTTGTAATCTGCATTAAAATAGTAATAATAATATTTACTAACAATTTATGATTTTACGTTTTATTATCTTAATAAATCATGTTTGCCATGACATAAATTTCACGCGATAATTTTGATAAACGACGACAAAAGAGGTTTTTTCAGATAAAACTGCTACATTCTACTGAATTATATATTTCATGCTGTACTATTTTATCATGCATTGTTTTGCAATTTTCCTTTTAATTACAAACCGTAAGATCTAATATGAAAAATCTCGATATATTATTAAGTTTGCACTATTATACGATTATCGCATAATGTCAACTTTAAAGTGAAAAATTTGATTGGTCCTAACTTATTTTTGCATCAAATATTTTACGAAATATCTTTTCTTACACAAATATACGCGTGTAAAATGGTCTACTTTACACCCCCTTTAGTTAATATATATATTTTTTATTAGTATATATTTATTAATATTTATTATTTTATGCACCCAGCCTAACTCATGTCTAAGTTATCATAAATGTACCAAAAATATATACATACATTCTATATATATATATGAGCGAAACGTGTGTAGGAAACCGGAAACCAACTTCACATCCTTCAACGAAAAAACTGCATATAATATTTTTTATTATATACTTATAATCTTATAAGCACGGGACGGAAAGGGACTGCGTATTGAATTTGTTGAAAGGGTGTATTTTTGTGGGTAGATGCTCGCAAAGCTTATTAGGAGCGTTCTTATGCGCTTGCTTTTTATTAGGTATATATGGTAAAACCGTATTTTTTTACAAGTATATTTCGATAACGTATATATTCTAAACAAAAAATTGAGCAATCAATCAATAAAAATTTCTAAATTGATTTCTATGATATATATACAATTATATTTAAAAAGTATTTAATCGAATAGAGAATAACACGTATATAGAATGATAAATAAGCTTATACTATATTGCGTAATACGGTCGGCTCTATTCACGTTTACACAATAAATCTATTGAGCAATATTTATTATTAATTCGCGTAAATAATACCACGAAAGCAAAAACTTTTTGAAAATCTTTCTAGACGCATTTGTCATGAAGAACGTAGGTCATCTTTCGTAGCGTCCGTTCTCCTAATGCATAAAGAAGAGAGATAAAACGGTCGAGCATGGAATTAATTTATATATAAACGTGCTATTAAGTCCCATACTATCGCAGGTATTCAGTATATTACGTGGTTATTATGATCCAAGCATGACAGGAACCTTACAAGGACACCACTTCGTATAGTTCACTAGCAGTAACACATCGACAATATAGACAAAAATACGAGTTTAATAATCAATTACTCAATAAACCACAATATAGCACATATACATATATATTTAGCTAATAACGGTCACGTATATATGGGAGTTCATATGAAGTATAAATTTCGTTCCTTAATATTATTATCAGAACCATGCATATTCTAGAAACTATAATCAAAATTCGAATTAATTTATAAAATACTATATCTGTTAAGATATAAGAACTTTCAAGTTTTATTGTAGGTTAAGTTGAAAATGAAGGAGAATGATCAATGAAAGTTGTACTTTTCACTGATTGAACATCATATTTTTATGATGGGTTTACTTGAAATGAAATTTACTATACCATTTGAGATTCGTATAGTTCTATCTATAAGTAAACATGTTGGTAAAGATCAAGGGTGGATCATAAATGGAGGTATAGTTTTTCAATGAAACATCAATACAGCCGTAGAACGAATATTCTTATGACGCAATAGGCACCATTGTAGGTAGGTAGGTATGTAAGAACGTTGATCTTTTGGGAGACTTTATTTTTATCATGATTCATGAAGTGACAAATTGCTTGCAATTATATGCTGTATTTTTTTACTTCCATTAAATTTAAATGAAAATTGGAAATCGAAAAACATTTCCTACACGTTCTTTATCGTCCAAATCATAAAAACAAGCTGCGAATGACACACACACATATACACATAAACGATCATTTATATTTTTTACATAAAATTATTGGAGTATATAAATTAAAAATTTACAAGACAACCTTTATATTTTTGGTATCCCTGAAACAACCGCTCCTGCATAATTAAATCATCGTAAATATATTTGAGTCAACCAGTAGCAGTTATGAAAGATAAAATAATAATATAATACATTATATTATTTAAGTCATATTGTTAATAGATGAACATTTTAAAAGGTGATTTAAAGTAGCTCGTACTGGAACTTTTTTTTGTTTCTAATGCATATGAAATTGGAAGACAATAATGTACTCAAAATGCACTAGTGTTGTCTGTGAAAAATGCTATAGATCTTCCCAAAGTCAAATTGAAATTGGATGCACCACGAATTATGCAAGTGCAGTCCTTACCTGGAGATTTGCCACGCATTGGTTTTCTAAGAAACGCAGGGTAATTTATTTTCTAATCTGCATTCTTGGGGGTCACAATTTACTTACATAAGATTTAGGAGCCTATTTGCTCGGAAGTGATTGGAGAATCAGTGCAAAAACGAACCGGTAAAAAATACGGGCCCGTACTACATTGAAATGAATTTTATCATACGCAAAGTCTCGTAATCGAATTACCATAGACACACCTCCATTTTTTAAATAGCCCGTATGCGTAAGGTATCAGTTATATCGAAGGAAAATAACATTCAGAATTGTGTAACTCGAAATCATCAAGTTTTTCAAATTACTGTACACTTGAACTTGATTGAATAATGTTATACGTTAGCATGTGAAAATGTATGAATGACAACCATCCTCGACTAATTCACTTATAATCATGAAAAGCAGTATTTCTCAATGAAAGGATGGCTATAGTTTATCAAATTAAAAAATTGCAATTAATTGTAATTAAAATAATGGCGAATTCAATAAGTCAGTTCTGCAAGTCAACACTTTTTAAATCAATTTCAATAATTTTTCTGCATTGGATATATCATACAATTCTCGAACGATTTATTGTTTTGTTTGACAATTTAACAATTTTTGGATTTTCCTTCATTCTTAACCTAATTGTAAGTTGTTACGTAAATTTTTAGTAATATTCCTTTAATTGAATCAGCTCGTTTTGTCACCTCATTTTTTACTTGATGCATGTAATAGTTTCCATTTTTAAATGTCGTCAATTTTTATTTATGAGATCGAGTTCACTCTTGACACCAAGGTTAGCATCTCTACTTCAGCGCTATAAAAGCCACCCGATTAAAATCATTTGAGAACAATAGTATATTATTATATGACTACATGTATATAGTGCAGTATGCTCAGAGTAAGAAATTTCTAAATAACGATAGGAACAACAATTAATTTGTATTTATATGTTTTGTATTACTTTTTTTTTAAATTCTCTGCGAATATTTCTGTTGGAAAAATAAAATTCAATCCACTACCATTCATACGTATTCCGTATTTGATTTTAATAAACTGAAATTATTTCCTACATTTCTTCTGCATATGTCATAATAATTTGTTCTCACTATATTTTTTTTTTATCACTATATAATTATTTTTAAGCTTAAAGCATTAGCATTTTTCCACTATCCCTGGTATTTTCCATCATCTCTATTATATATATGCATTACGATTATCACGATTAATCGCTAATGTTGCTTTCATATTAAGCAATTGCAGGGGGGAAAGTGTCAGAAATCACTAATAGGTACTTTTACCTTGCATAAGGGAATTGCTGTTCGTGACAACATCGTAACAAAAAAAAAAACTTTAATTTTCTTATTGTATGAAAGCCCACGTTGAACAGCAAAAAAGCTTTACCTATTTTTAAATATTCCATCAATTAATTAGGTAAGAATGGCCGTGATGGCCGTGTCACGTCATTTAGTTCTGGAAATAAACAATCTCGGGTTTGAATCTACAGTCGGCGAAGTTTTTCTACGGAAAAACTAACGCAAATAATTTACAAAAGCAACAATGTACATAAATAGAAAAACAATTCTTCAAGTGGAATATTAAATTTTCTTGCTCATTATTCGAACTTTTATCAGCGTGCGTGAGTGTGTTCTAGTACTAGTTAATCGTCGATAATATCGTCAGTAATTTTACTACCGTCTTCGAACATCGGATAACGTTAAATTTGAACAAACTTTCCACCATTGCCTCTTTACTTTTCATTACATAAATAATATTTCCGATTATCTTGTGTCAGTTGTGATATAATTATGAGATAATCATGTTAATAAAATCCCCATATTATATATGAAAAAATACGTTAATCAAATTATCGTATTTCTATTCATATGAATAAATTGAAATTAATTTATATATTAATAATTGTGATGTATATATAATTTTAAGATGTTAATGTGCATGGCATAATTTATTGTAATCATATACGTGTGCTTAAATCCATTTTTATACATTTATGTATAACTGCGTATAGTTTATAGAGGTAAATTGTATAAAATAATTGTAACACCTGCCTGAATTAAACGTGAAGGTACAATTAAGAGACTAATTTAAAAGCAAGTCAATGTATCATTTATCCATGAAATGATAAATTCTTTACCATTTTAATGGTTTCGGAATTAATTAATCTTTACCGGCTCAATTAAAATTAATCGTTACACCGAACAATTCCGTGTGCCTTTACTAATTTACGTCGCAGTTGTGAATCGCGCCAAACTCAAAATAGGCATGGACGGTCGCAATTAAAAGTGTAAAAGGAATAAACGCGGTGAAAAAGAGAACGCATTGAATCAGACGGATCGGTAACCGTGAACCGATCAGCAGGTCGAGAAAAGAAGCAAAAAAGCCTGCCTAATTGTACGCACTGGCAAATACCGACGTCAGCGCCCTTCGCTGATCATCCGACTGACGAATTGACGATGTCGAAGGAAAAATATCTCAAGATCACCGCCAATATTGAAATTCGAATTAGACTCGGCACGAAAATGGACTGGCACATCGGCCCCAGTGGCGCGCTCTTATTTGTACCGGACAAACAAGAAAATTCTAACAACCGATATTGTACGCTAATGACGTCGTGCCGTCGAGTAAAAACAATTGCGCGCCTCATTGTCAAGTCGCATTTTTTTGTCCGCGATGTATAGAATTTCACAGAAAACTCTGTGGTATATGAACATGTTAAAGCTCTACTTTATAAAGTGAAAAGAAATGATGGACTTTCTACATCTAATTGCATTATCATTTACACTCATGATGAGAATTTTATCCCGTCCTATCCATTTCTTTCTACATATTAATAAGACTATAATAAATATGTATGATATCCTAATTATCCTAATTACTTTGATTCATCAGAACCAAAATCCTAATTATCCTAATTAATTTGGTTCAATCAGAACCTTCTCAAAAAAGAAAATTCTTTTTTATTTGAAGATTAAAATTTGTGAATTTTGTGAAGTAAATAGAAAAGATGTCACTGAATTAATGATTGGTTCAATTATCACTGTTTTAATTTCAAGAAAGTATAATGACCTCCAGAAGATCTTAACACTTATCATTTTTAAACATCTTAACGACATCGTGAACAATCCCTAATTTTATGACGTCTTTGTAAAATTTTGTTGAAGTTATTTTATTTTTCACGTGCCCTTTATTTCACACACGCGTAACTTAAAATTATAAACACCATAACCTATATTTTATCAATTATCTCTACATTAAAATAAAATAGAATAAGATAACTACATAATACCGAATGTCAGGAAACCTCGACAGAAATGCCCAACGCTACGATTTTATGATCTTTGATTGAAACCAACATGATCATTGATTGATTGAAAGTACGCATGTATATGCTCGAAGATTTGTTGGATAGTGTCAGGGCCGGCTGTTCACTTGTACTTCTCACATTCATCCCGAAAGGCTCTAATGGCAATCGACGCGTTTCCATTGATTACGGCGATATAACAATTATAAACACAGACGATTAAATATTAACGATGAGTGCGGACATTCCCTTTTGCACGATTCAAACGTCTATTATCGACTTGGCGATTATCAGCCATGATAATATTCATGGCGATGGAAAAATTTCAATCTTTCATCGACCATAAAATAAAATACGATATTCCACGTCACGAGAATTACAAATTTAAAATCGTGTCTATCACTTACACTTCAAGATAATTCATTTTTATTTAGTACATATGACATATACATATATATAAGCATGTCAATGTATTCCAAATTCTTTATAATTATAGTTATATCTAACAGCTCAATTTAGCAATTATGTCCTCATGAATATTTTCAATTTACTTATTAAGTACTTTAATACTAACGAAGATAATCATGATAATAATATGTACGGTAATTATTATCATTTCTTTTAGTTTTTGAAGATTATTTCAACTAAATTTCTTAGCCTAAAAGAAATGATATATTTTGATTAATTAATTTATCATTTTTTTATTTTTTTATTAATTATTAAATTAATTATATATTTTCTTCCACCACAAAAAAATAATAAAAATAAAATTAATTAAACATAAAAAAAATTAAATGTGGGCTCTTAAATGTAAAAATGACGACAAAAGAAAACGCGTGTATTTTTATCGACAATTTTTTTTTTTTCATAGAAAATCTTTACCTATATTCAGCCGTGACCTACTGTATTAGTGTTCAAAATTATTATACTTTTTAAATAAATTTTTGTAATATTTTAAAATCATCTTTTGTCCGTCAATGCATTAAAAACACCAATGCGTAAAAAAATAAGATCCACAAATTTTTCAGAGCACAAGATGACCTTGAAAACAATTTGTATCTTCAAGGACGCTGAGTACGAATCTATAGTAATGAACGAAGACATTCAAAATGTTGTTTTGGTTATATATAGCACAAGATTGATCAAATATAAACAACTGATCAAATAAAGAAAAAAGTAAGTAATATACAAATAAAAACCAATCATTTTTCTATCACCAGGTACAAAATTAAGTAAGATGCTGAGATGGGGAGGAGGAGTGCACCTTGTGAATTTAAAAGTGATATGCTATATCTAATATGACAAAAAAAAAACATTATTGTTAAATTGAGTAGTGGAGATAAAATCCTTCCGCCCCTTTATTATCCTTAATTTCTGAGGAAAGGAAAAGTACATTTTCCCTTTTTTATACTTCACGCGCAGTTTTCATTGCATTGCTAAAAATAACCTTTTTCTCCGCGCGGCAAGATCATTCCGCACAAATGGAGTATTACTTCCGGTGTTCAATTAAAAGTGCGCAATCTTATTTCGCGTTTTACTCGTTATCGAATTAACTCGAAAAAAAGGTCAATGAGAAAAACAGAGTGTCGCCGTGTCCTCGAGGAAGTCGAATCTGGAAAACCTTCATCCCACTAAACCTCGACGAGCTCTTCGAGGGTTCTAGTGCCATTCGCCCAAATCGCGCATTACGTGTCTCTGGTAAATTCACAGTTTTGCATTTCCACGGGTAAAAAAGTCAAGCACAGGCGCATAATCGCTGAAACGAACCTTATGCAACGGTTCTCGTCGACGACGATATTCGCCGAGTCATCGGGATAAACGGGACGGGCGATTGCAATCGCGATTCGGTTTCAGTGATTACTATCCGTAGATGTCAAAGTCGCGCCGGCCTTGGATCGATCAGGGAAAATCTACATTTCAAATTTTCTCGTATTTCCAGGCTTGTTTTATGCGGAAGGCGATGCAGGATTACGGAACGGAACGCTGGAAAAATGTGGTTCATTACTTGCATAAAAATATTGCAAAGATCGGTCGTCATGCATTCGTAAAACGGTTCTTGAGAAACGTTACGCACTAATCTATTTACATATAATACTTTACATACAACAAAAAAATGTGTATGGAAGTACCGTTATCGACAAAGTTTTCAGGATGTATTCCTTCCTTCGTATGAGAGTTTGGTAGTTTTGAAGAAATTGTACCATTACATAGGAAAATTGACTTGGTTTTAAAGAAGATCGATATATCACTACAAATTGTTAAGCGATTCAATGGGCTGTCAACTTCGTAGGAGTTTCACTTTACCGTAGAGCACAGAATCAATTACTTAAATAACCGAAGAGATACGTCAAAGTGTAAGTTTTATCATACTTTTTTTTTAAGATTTCACGCAGCTACCGCATCTTCAGTAAGATGTTCCATCCAGTGATTTTCCAAGCTCATGTTTTCAAGCACGTCTATACTGCGTCTGAAGAGTTTCCAGAGCCGATTGTCTTTCTAGCCGATGTTTCGCAAACATTATTCCAATTTGCAAATTGCTTCATTCTATAGTACTGCGCAGTTCCACCGATATGATAGCCCTTTATATGCATCTTTTGGATGTCCATAGGCGACTCAGCATCCATTACGCCTCGAGTGACCAATCATCTTTTTCCTCTGATTGACTGGCCAATCATTGTTCATCACGGTCAGCTACAAAATTTACAGGTTCTTCGGTTTGAAAATCAATTGTCAGCTATTGCAGACTTTATTGCGTCACTATCGAGATAATTTTGCTCTATAAAATCAGGTGAATCTCTTTTAATTCTATTTCTTTGCGATTTATTACGGCGTGGGCCTCGAGATTTCTCTTGAACATTATATAGGCGTGATTTCCAATGTTTTTCAGATTGCTTTCTGATTTTCATGTTTTGTAATATAATATTTTATAATGGTGTACCTTTGAACTTTTGCAGGAGGAATTACTTTACTTAGAATGCATTAACAAACCGAAAACAATTTTATAAATTGCAGTTTTTTACAGTGTTTTAGTAGCGTTATTTCATTTAAAACATATGCTTGTTTGCTAAAACTCTGTGGATTTCTGTGTTCTTTCGAGTCCTTTAACTAATTCATGTTTCTCTTAAATTAATTCTTACTTTAAATAATTAATGACTTATAGTAATATATATATGTATACATTCGTAAAATGCACGTAAATTGTAACTTGTTCACCCGGTAGATTAGACACTAACTTATGCTAACTACCGGCACACCGCAACTTATTGAGACCAATAAAAGCAACAGTATACACGTAGGAGCGTCATCGCTCGTGACAACTGTACTTACGAATTAATCTCACATGTGACTTCAATTCAGACTTCACGCCTCTCTAGCGTGATAAAAGGTACGTATGGTATACATCACGTAATAGGGCATTCCAATAATGTGTAATCGCAATATCTGATATGTAAATAAATTGTTAAAACAGGTGACTGACTCACCACTCCGAGTGTCAAACGATCAATTGGTTGCATTGATTACTTTGAATTGGTTGATTTAGTATAGTTGAAGGAACTACATTATTAGCGCATATAGTTGACTGTTTATATAAAAAGTATATTTGCAAATATCCATTTAATATTATCAGTAAAAATAATTTTTTGGAAGTTTTTCTTTATAAGAAGCAGATAGGATAGAAATCAATTTTGAACTCTTACCATATACATCTTTCACGCTTTCTAAATCGATCCTCTGCCAAGAAAGAATCGAATCAATTCGCTCTCTAATGAAGTTTACTTTTAAAAGAATAACAGTTTATTTTTAAAACCCTCATTATCAATGAAAAAAGGAAAGTTTATATAATTTTTATATAACGTAGAATCAGGAGATAAAGAAACAGATCAAAAATTGTTGGCTGTAATAAATACAACCAACAATATAGCGAAAAATGGTCAAATTTTCAATCTTGACATAAAACACCCACAATTGCACGATTACGCTTCATTATTTCTCTTCAAATTTCTAATAAATTATTTCAAACAATGCGTTACCATACGTAATACTGTAAATTAGGAAAAATGCGAATCTTGCAACATCCATTCGCTTATTTCAAATCCTAAAACGCGACTACCACAAAACTTTCAGCCGATACCTTTTACTCTGTAAAATTGTATGACAAACTTACTTTTAACTTACATGTACTTTACATTTAACTTGAGAATTAATCACTTGTCTTTCGTAGGTAAACGTACCGATTAAAGTTACTGCGCACTTCTTGTGATCTAATAGTAAAACGCTCGTATGGACATTCGCTTTAGGAATGCCTGCGTAAAGGCAAGGTGTACCATGTTTTTACAAGCATGCAACGTATTCTTGTCATCACAATCGACGAAATACTTTCGGCTGGTTCGCTCCGTGGGGCGAAAAACTCTAATACTTTTGTCGAGAAAAGAACTTTCTCTGGAGCAAGAACTCTCGCATTCAAACAAGGAGCGATCGCTTACGTCATGCTGTATAATTGCCATTTATCGACAACTTTCGTATCGTTCATAAATGTACGATACGAAGCTTGCTCACCTCATGTTTCGTATGAAAAACATGCCATAAAAATGACGTGTTTTTAATGTCTCAGGCCGCAATATTCAACATCTTATAGTTGCCGGTTGCGAATTTCACAAACATTCCTGAAAAATACACAAGTTTATTTCACAGAAAAATGTACCAATAACAGCTAGATTACACTGATATCATCTATACAAAGGCAATAAATTATTTCTTTCAAATTATGATTTTTCAAACGTATAGACGAGACATCCAAAATCGAAAAATTCGATATCGTCCAGTTGGAGCTCTTGAAAATCACGACGTTACGGCTGTTCGAGGCTGTTGAGATCACTTGGCTCCAATTGGATAACTTTAAATACTCACTTTTCCAACTTTACGATTAAATTTTAGTACCAGACTTTTGTGGTTACCACTTCGTGAACAATAAGCATTCACAATACAGTATACGAGATTTCTGGGGTATATCGCACAAGTGCCATTTTGAATGTGTGCATGTGTGTATATGCATATATATATATGCATATACCCGATGATAAATGTACAAGCGCTATTTGCAAGGTATCCAATAAATTACTGCGTTATTGAAGTTCAGGGAATTTTGCGTTTTATCTATATAAGTATTTTTTATCTACGCACAAAATCATAAAAAAAAATCTTTTGCTTGCATTCGCAGCAAAACCCGCAGTGACAATTCGACATTCTTTTCACAGCAGCATTAGAGTCGATCATGATCATACTTGCAAATGTGGCCATATTTCACGTTTATTATAGAATGATTTACATAACTAATATACGGATAGCCGGCGTCTTGGGAAATGTAAAAATCAGCGAAACTAATATGTGATTAGAAATGAATTATTAAATTGCCATTCGGGCGATTTGAAAAATTGTCCCATACAATTTATGGCGCGCAGAAAAATTTAATTGCAGATTCTTTCCCCATCGATTCAGTTGCAACGGCGACGTCGATATAAAGGCAGTTTCTCAATTATTTCGTATCGAGTTTAATTTAAAGTTTTTAAGCGCGACGGAAAAAATGGTTGGCAACACCATCTGACGCTTCTTCGACAATAAATTCTGCAAAGTTCAATGGCTCTCGATTGCAGCATCGAACAAGTGCTGCCCGATTAAAAGACAACGATCTTGCGCGTTGCTTAAAATTACTCGCTTTATTCGAATATACTCTGGATTTTTGTAATCCTTCGATAAATTACAGTTTCCCGTCACGTTAACGAGCAATCAGTACAGTATATGTATAAGTATTTTCAACGTTTATTAACTGCATAATTTTCCGCTTTGACCGCCTCATTTATATATATTATAAATGAATAATGGCTTCATACTACTGAATATTAAAGACATTTAACATATCGACGTCGATTTTATCAATCCCATTGTTTTTACATCGTGAAAAGTTATTACACTTGAATTACGTAATTATTTTACACACGTCATGCAATTAAAATCGACATTTATAATTGCAATGTACGTGCTTTTAAATTAAGAACTTTGAACATGATATCTGCAATTGATGTTGCAAGATTCGATTAACTTATTGTACGATAATAAAACGTACGTTAATTGTGGTTCATTATCAATTTAAATACATACTTATCTTGTTTAATTTTATTATTAAAATATAAGGTGTAATGGTACGGCGTTTTCACGATTAAAAACGTTTTAACTTAATTACGGGGATTAAAGTGTTTACTTACAAGTCATAAACTTATAAGTTATAGAGAAAAAAAGTATCATTAGGCCAATCGTACTATATAGACGACACAACCATTCTCCTGGTTGACGTGATCATTTCCATGATTGATACAACCATAGTATATGGTCGTTCCAAGAATACTTTTTGTCCGTGTAGACTTTACTTTCTTTATTTTGGCGAAACGAACGTACTTATTGTAGAGCAATATTATAATTCCTCATGTGTTATTAATATACAATAAAGTTGGTTAAGACTCCAACATTTAAATTAAGATTAGATTTGAAATAAAAATATGCTATCAGAAATTCCACTTTACAAGGTACTAAAAAAGGTAGTTTGTTTATTTTCCTTCATTTTTGAATACTTATATTCAATCATATTTATTAGAAATAACAATTGTTAAACAAAATGTAAAGGGAGAAAGAACAAGCAAAGATCTGCAAAGTGCATTAAAATAACATTGTATGAACACCTATGTTTAAATTTCAAACTTTTTAACGCAATATAACCTACATCTGCTTTGACGCATTCAGTGAAACATATTATCTGACCATGAGCTTCAAACATATATAGGTCGAATAATACGAAAGTTTATTGCAGCTTTAAAGAGTAATGATATAAACAAAAAAATAAAAATTTAATTATAGGGGCATAAATTATAATAAAAAGAAGAACCAATCGAAACAACTCAATCAGAAAAATTCGTAAAATCAGTCAAGACAAAATGCAAATAGTTTAATTAATCTGGAGTTAATTAATATGAACAATATTGTATATTTACAACACGTTTTTGATGTTTAAATACACTGCGGTCATATAAAAAGATTTAAATATTATCACTATTTTCAAAGAAATACGAATATTTGTACTATATATACCTCTGCAAATGAGTTATATTTTATACGATTTCAATTAATGGCTTTTGTTTTTGGATTAATTAAATAAATCAAATTAAAATGAAATATTGAAGAGTAGGTAGTCTAGGGATGGCTAAACATGCTTATACAACATTAAAAATGTAATAATTTATTTTCCGTAATTCATCATTTCTGAGAATACATTTTGATTTATGATTCAGGTTCACTGCAAGAAATTTTCATATTGCAACGATTGTATTAAATGATGATCTTCATTTCGTAATAAGAAGGCTTGTACATGATCTTGGAATGAATAATCGTTTTAGAGTCCTACTTAATTCATTATCACAAAATGTTTTTATTTCCATTCTTCTAAAATACTGTTCTAATAACATTCTTTGTAAATAATGAAATTATCATTGATAACTGGATAGATTGTCTTTTAATATTGAAACAAAGAAATAAAAAACTAATGATTACTGAAATTCGAAGAATTAAATAAATTCAAAATATTATGTCCATCGACCTTAAATTTTCTAATGAACCAAGCCTCACTTGAAATTAATTTGAAATGACATTTTTAATCAAATCAAAAAGATTATAGATTTGTATGTAGTTTTTCTGAGCTGACAACAAAGTACCTAACATGAATGTAGCCTCATCGAATATTGTATCAAATATTTTACCAAAAAACTGTACAAAAAGATATTAAAAATTGAACGGGTTTAGGTGTATAGTTTATGTATAGTTTGTACTTATCACAAATCAATTGCTTCTTCATTAAGTCGCATGAAAGTATACGAATCTTCAATAGTTTATTTATCGGCTATCATATTCACTAAGCTAATCTATTATCTTAAGAACAGAAAAACTAGCCCTCGACAGTTTCAAAAACATGCTTTCATGATATGAAGTATAGTTTACAAAGAGAGGTTTTTCAACGGTATACGTTGCGTGTTACTCCTTTATCGAGTGTTGACATACAATTTACTATTACATGGAACTTATCATGTTATTTATTTAGAAAAATTGTTACAGGAAAATAATCAAGAATATTGTCTACGGCAATTCTTAGAGTAAACACTTAGGAAACAATATATTCAAAACGGAATAACTCGCCTTTACATCTTTCTTTCAATAATTTTTAATAGTTTCGAAAAGATTTTCTTAAATATACTTGAATGATCTAGGAAATTTCCGAGGAGAAAATATACACCCAATAACGTAATGCGTGCGTTTTCCAATTATATCGAAGTGTACAAAATTTATTTGCCTTTTTTCTAAATCTTTCCAGCAAGTAGGCTTCTTGTCCTGAACTTAACGAGGCATACATTAGCGACATCCTACTTTAGAATAACTACATGATTTATCATGTGATTCAAGACTATTTTAAAAAAAATGTACTCATTGAATTTAAAAATTTATATTTTAAAAGCGTTAAGAACTTCGCTAACCTGTCAATTTTGAAGTTTGTTTTTTGCTATGAAATTATGTAATTTCCATCATCATGATGCATGATTGCTCGTCTAACAACATTTCTTATAAAATATTTTACCTGTACATATGAACATATGCATATATATGAATATATACATACCTCCATAAAAATCCTAAACGACCATTGAGGCCTGGTGTAGTGCATAATTTTACAGCAAGTGCAAGGTTTCAGCTTCGTTTTACTTACGATTTAAGAACTTACAATTCACATGGATGTTTGTGCGAATGTTCAAAAACTATCGATATTCGTATAACCCATGCGACATTTTACCAAAATTCTTTCGTTGCAAATTTTCTATCATTTATTTCGACCACTTCTTTTCTGTCGAATCAACGGATAATGTGATTTTCACTTCTGACGCTTCGAAGTACATCAACAATATATAAGAACAATACAATGTGTGTAATCTCAAGCGAGTGATAAGACAAAACAATTACTGACTTCATTCGGTCAGTAATACACTGATGGAATTTCAGTTTCAATCACTCGCAACAAACCATAAATAATGAAATGACGGTAATTGTTAAACCAACCATTACGTGTGTACCTTTCGCAACCATCTATTACGAAATCGGAAACTGTATACACTTGTCGTCCAGTTAAACTGTCGGGAAGAGGAAGTGTCTGGGGACCTGATCGACAAACGACATCTCACATACATGTGGTTGAATCGCAAGCACTGCGTGCGATTCGGTCTTTCCTATATATATACGAAATTAATAGTGTCGTCGCGTCGTATAATTACAATATACTCCTGCATGCTTATTCCTACATACCGAGCAGACACGTGCGAAAAGTCGGCACGCGGCCTGTATAACGTTCAAACGGGTTTCATTGTACTTGCGTAATTCTCGTTTAAGTATGAATATTCACGACCACCCGTTACGACGAGACTGACGAACGCATCGACGTCCGCTTGTTTCGTATCCGAATACAAGGCCGTCTAGAAGATAATTAAGGGTATGTTTAATTAACTGAGTAAGTGTAAAAATGCTATTTTTGAAAAAACAAAAATACATCATTGCGATAAATCAATAATCTGTTACGTATACCAGCAATTTATCATTTGATTTACAAATTTTTCCAGGTCAATAGTCACACAAGAAAATCATGGAGACAAATCCCTAGAACTATCACACATCACCCCCTACCTGTACAACATTACTAAAAATCGTCGATATTTATTATATACTCTCTGAAAACCTAGTGAAAATCCAGGTACCCAAGTGGAAAATTGCATTATTAGTTCAAATTACACTTGTGATACACTTCACGTACGCGTAACCGGTATTTAAGGTATAATTTGGGCCACCATAAATCCCACGTACATTTCGACAGAAATCAGCAATATCCCAAATTTTATAGTTCAAACTGATAAATATCAGTTTTTATTTAAAATTGTGTCAGTGCAGCTTATTCGCATAATTTTTCGATTTAAAAAATACTGTGTTGGTGAAAGGAACCCGCCGACTAGATCCAGATGAATGACAGCTGGCCTATCTCTACGCTCATTATTTATCGAAACAATTGAAATGACACTAAATGACAAGCTGACTGGCTTTAGCGAAGAGATGAGAAAACGGGTAAAAATCAATTTTATATAAAATTGTACAGAATTTCAACTTATTATAATCGAGGTAACATTGATTTTTATATCATTTTGAAAATGTTCATCTGATTTTGAAACCCCTCTGTATACATATTTTTAAAAAAATTACCATCTTGAATTTTCAAAAAACATTTGTTAATTTAAATCTTTACACGTGGCACAATAAAAAATGCTATCAAATTTCTTTAGAAACTCTATATCTAACAATACAGTACAAGATTAAACGGGAGTTCATCAAAAATTGCAAATCAGTTCACACAACTTCGTTTACAAAGGGTTAAATGGAAATATTAACATTCATCGGTACTTCTTTTACGGGCAAATATATATATGTATATATATATATGTATGTTTATCCTGATAAAATGTACAAAAATGATGTGATAAAAATAAATATAATTCGTCGTCTAAAATTTTTAATTGAATATATAAAATCAATTTTTCAAAATACATGTCATTTTTGATTTTCAATCAAATTACCAAAAATATATAAAATTATTTTCATTTATAATAACTAATAACGCAAGAAGAAATTAATCATTTTGTCATAAATATAGATATATATAGGCGTGATAAAAACTTGAGTGTTATTATTTTTGGATGAGTAATTATTTCATGGATATAATAATATTCTTTTATTTCAAATTGCATGTAAATAAGGATAATCACATTGCGAACAATGATATCGAATATCAACGAGGAGTCATTATGCGTAAGTGGATTCCGTTTTCGATAAACGATATCCATTTATGTATGAAAGAACGTAATGCATGGGCTTCAAATAGAAGAAACGCGTCAAACAAATTCTTCATTGAAATACACGTATTTGTCATCATTCATTGAATTGTATAGTAATTGCCTACTTTACAGTGAAATGTATGTGGATATCATCGTACATGAAAATTCCACGATATCGAGAAATATTGCTAACTCAAATAATGAAAATGAAAATGTATAGTATTGCATTAAATCGTGCAGGTGTGTTCACTGAGTTTTTTTATGGTCCCGTGTACCTTTATTAATTTCCGAAAAAAATAAATTTATTTCCTATTATTTTAAGTAGAATTTTATTAGATCTAATGCTAAATTTGTTTTGGAAAGTAAATATATCAAATTTATTAGTGCATAAGACTGACTTCGTGGGAGATATAATATTAATGACCTTATTAATTTATCGTGTTAAGAAAATAAATAAAAGTTAAACCGGAAATGTCAAACTAGTTACGTATACATAATACAATCAAGGATCAAAAACTTATAAAATTGCAATTGTATTATGAACTACAATTTTTTGTATGATCCTCATATGTGATCCTCTTTTTGTAATAGGACAATACATATGAATAATAGTATCCCTATATACTGCTTTCAAGATTATGAAAATTCTTTATTCTACTTCGTCATATGTATACATACATGTGTATTGACCCTCGTCTGAATTAAATCGCCGCGAAAAAGTATATCCTTGATTACTAACGTGAATAACATCAAAGACTGCAAGTACTAAAGATTTAAAAAACATGAACGTGCTCAGAATAAGGCCAATTCGCGAATGTCGACGTGATCGATGTTGATAATACACAAACTGTCTATTAATACTCGTAACTGACGAGATAATACAAATTTAGTGGACGTCTTTGACTAAATTTTCTTTTAAACTTTTAGCTGTTTACGAAACGTTACAAACTTCATGTTATGCTTGTACTATTTTTGAAGCCTAGTTTGAAAACTGTCAGAATTGACTCGACGTGCCAATGCGGAAAAGTGATATTTTTAGCGCATAACAATTTATAACATAACATTGTCTATCCGAACTTCTAATCTTAACTCAGTTCGAAGTGCTGATTATGATGTTTATTAATGGCAATTGTAGTCCAAATTTCTTCATTCAATACTAAAATCACCACACTTGATAATCCAAGATATTCGAGAATTAAAACGTATTTTTTACTTTGCACTTAAAACCAGTAACTATAAGGAAATAAATATGATAAATACATAAATTTAAACTTTGAATAATATGCCAAAATACAATTAATATCCAAAGCACATATCGCTAGCGCATATATATATATCCATCCTGAATAGTTATCGAGAGTTACCTTACGTTTGGACTGTACGTTATTCGTTGTCATCAAGGCAACGAATTACTGTCACGCATGAGATAAACGTTGTCATCAATCAGAATGAATAAGCTGACGGTAAATGGTCCTACGTGACATTAAAATGATAATTCGACATCATTAGATCCAAAGATCACCAGACAAATAATGCAATATAATGTAGACATTTTATACGTTAACGATACATCAATTTGTCTGTTTGCATTCCTTGAGTTAGGTCCGCACTTGCAACTTTACTATACAATTGGTTATTTTTAACTGCAACTGACATTTACTCCGGCATACATATTTCAAAATTAAATGTTAAACTGTGGTGCGGTCGAAGTAAATCTCTTAAAACTCTTTTAAAATTGTTTTAAAAATATTATAAAATTCCATCAACAATATGTTTACACTACAAACAATTTCACATGGTAAAACTTTAATGTTTCGTTTTCTCGGTCATCGATAAACCTTCAGCAAGTTTTAATATATACGAATTTATGTTTTTCCAAAAATACTCAACAAATTGATTTTAGGAAATGGAAAGTCTGTTATCGTGATTAAATAAGAATTGTTATGATATGCTATTATGCACATGTGTACATACTATATGCATAAACTACATAAGAAGAGGTGCCTTCTCTATTTGTCCGTGGCAAATCGTCAGGAAACTGATATTGTCGGCACGAAAGTTCAAGTCTATACAATAGATCTGAACAGTACGATCCTCACGTTAATGCAGTCATGTAATCCAATAATATTGGAATTCCGCGTGCATCAGATAACTCGGAGACATTCGTGCCAAGGTCCTCCACTGGATAGGGCAACGACAGCAGAGCGAGCAACGTTAATATGTTTGTGTGTATATACGTTACGTGTACTTCTCTAACCAAGTTAATATACCAAAACGCACATTTTGCGCATAACTTACATTAAAAAATATGAATATCTGACGAATCGTTAGCCGTGATGAAGCGCAATCTTAAAGTTCACAGATTGTACGTGTTGAATTTCTTAACCACCTAAACCCCTTCAATACAGACTGTAACATTTCTATTAAAAATTTGAAATTGACTCATTACATTAAATACGTCTACTTTAAAACGCTGATTCAGCAAACAAAAATTTTATATTTCATCATATGCCAACTAGTTAATAAACCTTAATGAAAATTTTATTTAATGTGTGCTACGTATATACTTTGAGAATGTACATTACGTGCGTTTATATCCATTTCATTCGAGAAGTGCCGATGAAAATATTTGTATATTGTGAAACATTTTAACAACTTTTCAAAAAATGTTTGATTATATTTATTTATTTAAAATGTAACGCCTCGCCAAGGACCTGAAATTTTGATATATTTTATAGTATACATAAGATGCATATAATGCGAATGTAATTAATTTATGCTACAGTTCTTGAAAGGTTCCCCGAACCGAGCTCAATCCACGAAATAACGTACGTCCCTGAAATTAAAATATTTCTGATATATAAAAACAATTGCCACGATATAGTTAGGCATAAACCTATTTGTTTCATTTTCGTTTTTTTTCGCAGAACCGTCCATAGGTGTCCATGCCCTATATGCATATATATATATGCCCTCCAGGCCCGTGAACTTATGAACTATATTACTCATCGTGATTTCGTCAACGAGTTACGAATATTCCTGAACAAACTCGATTTCACAGGAGTCTGCTGCCTATGACTTGTAAAAATGCAATAAGATCAAGGATTATGCCGCGCGTGGATATGTACTTCGAGAAAGGAAGCTTCTCGGCTCGAGTAATCGCGGTTCGAAAACAGCCCCAGGCGCCGTCAAAGGGGCAATACATCACCCAATAAACGAGACAAAAATTAATTCTATGAAATAATGTGAGAGATGGGATTACAATGATCTGGTCGACACGCGGAATCGACATTAATTTTCTAAAAATGACTTACTCGTTGAGTTATCGATGTAATTTATAACCTTAAAATTATATATTGGACACATGTAGGAAAAGTGCATAATTTTTACAGATGAATTTATAGAAATATCTATAATATGTTTAAGTGTAAGTAGGCTACAATTCTTCAAGAACGACTCTGCTGTTACTGATGTTTCAAAAATTGAAAAACATGGAATGTCTCCATGCCAGGCACAGACGAGGTGGACCTCTCCTTTCTCTATATATATATATATACAGAGCAGTCCATATTTTGGTCGAATTGAAATAAAGTCATAACAATGAATCTACATGACTCAAATGTATACATAAACGCATTGAAGCTCAAAGTCTATTTCAAATTTGAAAAAAAAAAAAAGATAATCAAGATGTTTGGACACATTTGTCTATGGTGTACTTGGTAATATTGTCGTTATTATTAACTCGTAAAATAAGTACATTGTGTTTATAATGAATACGACTAAATTAATGTAGATTACTGCAAGCATTACGCGTCACGTACGCGATTACGCGTAGGCACGTTAATAAATACGAAAACTTTCTGCAATACCGTAAAGCTCTCTATAGTGCCAAGCACGAAATAAAACAATTGAAACGTTTTTCGACCTTGATTGCCCCCGGAGATCGTGGCATGAATATATAAAAGTGTAAGCAAATCGTACCCAAATTCTGATGCAAAATAAGCACAGCGGAACGTAATGGTGAGCTAATTCAAACCGGATTTACACGACAAATTGTCTCGATGGTAGGGCAATACCATGGATCAAATAATATCATAATCCAGTTTTCAGCGACCTCGTAGGGTCGCTCTCGAAAACGAAGGTCATCAGACTCGAGCTTCTATATATGTATATACATCTGAAACTGACACCTTTGCAAAAGAAGCAATTTTAGCGATTATCGATGAAAAACTTGATATCATTAAGGTCTACAATCCAGCTTTGTGTAATATTCACCGAATTATTATAATTTCTTATATTTTATAAAAATCAACGTAACCTTTTTAAATAATAAAGATACAGAAAGGTAAAACATACCTTTCGTTACCTTCTAACGATCGTTTATGTATTCGTTTATGGATATTTATATCTCTTACGAGTTTATTCTATCTATGAAGCAAAAGTTCTAGCAGATTTTTGCCTCAAACCGCCAACCGAGAGAACTTGATATACAATCTCACTATCAAGGATAAAGTATTCACAAGAAAAACAGTTGCGGTTCAATAAACTCGAAACAATTCACGACTGTGAATAGTTGTATTACAAGTGTTAGAAAACGATTCTCTCTTATCCATTTTGATCGAGATTGTTATGTTTAACTATAAACGGAAATAAACAATCGCATATAGTTGACTTCCGATAAATATTTACTTATTTACTATTGCGATCGAGATTCCATATTTGCTTTTTGCCGGCTGACAAATGTATTTTACTTTCGACGTATATACCCATTAATACTTGAGCAATGCACAGAAGAGAAGACACGTTGCATATATTTTATTGGAACATTTAATTATATGTATGATGGCTATAAGCTTGAGCTGTAACAATAATTGATAATGATTTATCATTATCCCAAGTTACAGAAAAAAAACTATAGTTTAATAATCATTTGGAAACATAGGTATTCAATGTACATTATCGCGATGTTACCGTAGATATACTTTTAAGGATTGAAATATTTAATCTACTACTAATTATTCCTATATCCCTACTATGCGTGTACACGATACGTTACATATTTTACCGCGTATAGATGATAATGAATTAGAAAGTATAGCCAAAATTGAGAGTGATATGCATAGAGACAAATACATGTGCATTTCTTCAGAACGATTAAACGTGGCGTTATTGAATAATGTACACTTCAAGGACAATGACGAAATTTTAATAATGTTGATTTGACATTTTGACAATCCAAAAGGTTGAATAACGAATTTTGAATTTTGTATCATTAAGAAAATGATAGGAGGTCAAACTCGTAGTTTTGGGAGATGGTACCTTCAGGCAAACATAAGTCATGTAATGAATTGAACTGAATATAAAGCTACATCCGCTGCTGGGCCGATTATTAATTTACGATTTGGTTTTAATGGTCAATAACAATAAGACCATGTTCATCATAATCCAACTTTAACTTTAAATTTTTTTTTTTTTATTATTTTACAGTTTTTACAGATGGTTGCATTGATGAAAAAAAAAAGTATAAACACGAATTAAAAATTATATTAACAAACATATAATCTTACAACATTGAAAAATGTTTTTGGAAAAAACCAGCACTAATTTTCCAAGTAATAAAAAAGAAGTAGACAAATATCTGTGGAAGTATAGACCAAATGAAGCCCTCTTCTATACGGTGTGAACAAAACTACAGAATTTTTACACTAAGCCTTGGATACAAAAACTTTATATATTTGTCGTAAGTAATAAAAATTATAAAAAAGTCATATCTATATAATAAAATCATTTGAGACAGAAATGGAACATCTTTTTACACCAAATTATTAGATCTATGTAATTAATATTACATCTTAAATGATTATTTTATATTAAATACAGGATAAATAGAGCATATGTACATTAAAAAAAAAAATAAATAAATATACTTAGAATAATTTTTAAACTATTTTCACATACTTTTTTATCAAATTATCGTAGATTGTGATTTTATACAATTTTTTGAGTATTAAAACGAGGGAAATTCTTTCAATTGTAAATTGAAAAATGACATTTTTATGAAAAAGTATATATGGAACTATTTCGACTTTGGTCAAATTCAATTATATATATAATACTACACAAATTAAGAAGCGGTACAAAAACTCTATTTCGCGTATAGTAACATCACACATATATTCCTTAAAGAACACTTTTTGTAATGTTATCTTATGGTATCTTAATTAATGGTATCTTAATAGATTCTCAGTTTATAGATGCGCAATAGCGTAAATAACATGGCTTGTGAATATATTCGTATGATTTCAGAATAAGATGCTTGGAAAGTTAAGATGAAATTGAGAAATCAACGATCGTATCAGCTCCGGCTGTAGCCTCATAATAACTAACATCGGGAACTAATCGATAGTTTTGTAAGTTTGAGACTCATCAAAACAAAAGGTAATCCTCTCATTAAAAAACATTTATTGTCGTTCGAAACATATAATTTTTCATTTTTAAATATATAGGAATAAAAATTAAAAAAAAAACAAATTGTAAGACGCTGTGGATGAATACGAAATACTTATCATGTATGTAATTAGTATTTTAAATGTATAACTGAATAGTCCTACTATTGGTATATATCAAAAGGTAATTTTTTTCTATATTCCACTTATTCATATTTTATCGTATCCCAAATCATCTACATGATTAATCTACATATATATATTAATCTCGTTTCAAATGATCATACATTTTTCTTAATGACATTGTCATTCTAAACTCGGTTACATTGGCGAAAAGGGTTTATAAAAGTACGTAGTATTTTGTTCGAATGTCCTATACTTTTTTTTTATTTAAGACCCCATTTAAATTGGAATCTATTTTTAAATTAAGGAGTTCATTTTGCAATGGTCAATATATTATTTTCTGATGAAGGCAAACATTTACTGTTATGTAAAATATGTTTATGTAATAACAGAAAATACAATATTTAATTTTAATGAATAAATATTTTTTAAACGCGGAACAAATATGTACTCATAACAGAAGCGATATATATGAGTAATTTATTTATTTATTTTTTCGAGCTATATATAATGAATTGTGATGAACAATTTATATTCTTAAATTATATAATTCGGAAATTATAACCATTTATGGACATTCGTGAAAGCTATTACAATATTGTTTAATTAAATAATTATCGTATTCTAAAGTTAAGGAGGAAAACACACACACACACACACACACACACACACACATATTGTATAGTATGTACAATATACATTTATTATAATGTAAATAAGTATACATCGTTTATATATAATCTTTTAAGGATATATAAAAACAAAGAATATTATATACATAAATACATTAATTTTGTAATTTTAAAATCTCATTATTAAAAGTTTAGATACAATATTGAGTACAAGAAAATAATTTATCAAATCTCCACGAGTTTAGGCCTCTCAATAAAATAGAAGGGACGATTAATAAGATAAAAATCTTAATCAATTTCAGGAGAACAGAAAGGAATAGAAATTTACTAGTTCAATTTCTCATTAAGTATCCATCACAATATAAAATAAGTGCTATATTAAATTGTGACCACTTTCACCTCCGTAATAGGATATGCTCATTTTTAACTAAAATTACAGGGAAAATATGCCAATAAAATCTTGTGTTTTCCTATATACATGTCGGAAATTTGAAAAGAATAACACCATTAAAATCATTGTTGATAGCGATAGTCACACCAGAGCATACTAAGGCTACGATCATCGAGCGTTTGTCACTTTAGCCTGCACTAACTTCGGTTTTGTTGCACAGGGACACGGGCCGACAAACAACCTTCTACGAGGATAGAATATCAAAAAGAATTCGTGATCGCGAATAGGATGCAGAGTTTTTTTATATTTTATCAGTTGGGGCCAAATTTAAACACTGTATGTTTTGCAAGTCAGGCGTAAGGCCACTTAACACGATGTAATTATACATGTATGAACATACAAAAAATAATTCTTGAAAAAATGTTATCTACGTCCAAAATATTTTTATATATTTAGATTGACAAATATTATATGTTTTTACAGGCTTACATTAATAGAATAATAATGATTTCTTTTATATTTTAAATACACCAAGAACAAATTTCTTGTAAATTTTACCATACCAAACGGCATTTTGAGTAGGGACTTTCGTCACGAGAAAAATTGAAATTTTTTATAATAAAAATTGATATAATGAATTCTAACTTTTACCATACTCAGTAGAAATTACAAAAAATATTGTAACTTTTACGATAAATAATGGCAATTTTTCTCATAACGAAAGTCTGTCTTCAAAATGCCAGCTGGTGTGATAAAATATACAAGAGAAATTTGCTAGGTATATAAACTTACTTATTCAGCTGAATAATTGTGAACTATATATCATTGTTTGTTCAAAATGTATAAATAGCCCATATACGGAAAGATACTATGTTGAAAATAATTCACGTTCTATTCACCTCCAATAGTAATTTCCAAATTTACTGTGTATAATAGTATCAATATAGTTAACAATTCATTACTGTTGGCTAAATTAGTAAATTATTCAAAAATTACATAGTATACCTCTCCGTATAGGAGTAATGTTCACAAATTAATTTACTTACATCCTAAAAACATTACAGCATCTTAGGAGTGCAGACGTTTTCATTGCTTTCTAAAGTACCACATTTACCGCCCGTAAAAGTCCCTGAAAATCGATGCTGCAAACAAAAAAAAAAAATAACGGATCGTAAAATGAAATTCGTCGAATGACTGACGAATTATCTTATCTTTTCGACCTTCCTTTTCATAACTCGTTTTACCTTGCAAGACAAGCATCTGATGGTAATTATTTAACACCTCGTAAAAAAGTCAGTAGTAAATGGGTAATGCCCCTGTAAATTAGTAAATATATATAGGTATTTAAAGAGTTACTTGCGAGTTCATGTTCGAGATCATGAGAATTCCCGAAATTAAGATTGAATGCAATGAAATAAATAATATAAAATAAGTTTTAATTAATGTTAGTATTGATTATTAATTTTATCATTTAGTACATATCGTCGGGTCTTCTATTAAAAAGAATGGTGTCTTTTAATTCTACACTTTAAATTTGAATTTTGAAAACGATACAATCTGGGCAAGTTCAGAAATCATTAGTACGGACGCTAAGATATACAACCTATCTCAACCAATGGATGCAAATGGACATAAAACTGTTCAAATTGACAAAATCGTGTTTACTAGTATATTTGAAACGAAATAACGCTAGCGACCATGACAATTCACATGCAGCACACGGAGTTTCTTACAACCGGAAAAGAAAAACACCGAAGAGTACAATGTCATACCGATGAGTTATTTTTACCATATATTTACCAAGGACACGCAAATAATTTAATTGGAAATGTATCCCAGGTACTTATCGTGAGCCACTGACTTATAACATACTAATATGATATCAGTTTAACTTCAAAATTTTCAAACAAAATGTTATTACAGCCATACAAATTCTTCAGACTTGAAAAAGAAAACAAAAACCCTTGTATGTAGACAAGAAGTCCAGTTTGTGGTCATTTTTTTCTGGACTCCGTTACATTTAACATAGAAGCCAGAAAAAATGGGCAGAAATTGGCGTAATTTTCTACTAGTATTTTAATGAAAATTTTGAGGCAATAAAAGATGGGAAGAAACGATAATAGAAAAATGCTTTAGGATACGAAAAGAATTGACTAAAACGCAATATTAACCATTGACCTTTAACTTGTTTACGTGTTGTTTGTAATACATGTACGTAAGCATTATCCTTACGACGTTTCAAGTATTTACACTAATTATCAACAAAACAAAGTACTGCTAAGAGTTTAAAAAAATGACCTACCATTTTCAGTATACGTGCAACAGGAAAATAAAAAAGTCATAAAATAGAAGAAATAATAAAAATAAATGTGCTAGCACTAATTACTCTATACATTTTTTCAACGCTTCTAACCTATGTTAAGTAAAAAAAAAAACGGAAATTTCAATGAGTCTGGCCGAAAAGTACAATGGAACGTATATATTTAATATTGTAAGGTGACCCATATACACATAATTTCTTAAGTAAAAATCAGAATAAACATATATTCCCTACTATGTATATATTTAGTGAGAATGATATAACATTTTTAAATATATTGATTTTAATAATTATAAGTGCATGCAATAGTTAGTTGGTTAATTAATTGATGTATTTCTCAGTAAATGTGCACGCATTGATTTGTAAAATTGGCCCTTCCAAATTTGGAGAACGTCCAAGACACAATAATTGCCAATAAGAATGAATATGAAGAACGTATATAATTGCGAAAGGATAATTGATAAATAATATGTTCCCGGTAAAACTATTGAATCTCCATGCAACTTCAGGAAACAGAGCCACATTGCATGGGCGTATACGTTTACATCCTCAGTGCAACATTTCACAAAAACAAGTAATTGACAAATAATAATATTATGCGTTAAAAAAGTACAATTATTATAAGAATATGACCATATGTTCTGAAATGATGTCTTGTTGAAAAATAATTATTAATACCGATGCACAATTTATCAATAAAGGTATCGCGCAACAATAGGAATTACCACTAATAGAATAGCTTTGTTATTTTTCTCGCGCCTCGTTTACGTCGTTTGACATTTTTGTATGTCACCGTTTCCTGATCTGCTCAATTACATACTTCCGGCTATCCAATATTGTTAAGCATAAATACTATAAAAGTTGCCGAAGGCCAATCATCAAGACTAAATAATATCTACCTTACAATACAGACTGTAACTAATTATTATTATTAATACATTAAAAAAACTAATTAACTGCATTTCAGGGTACAAGTCGTTCCAAAAAAATGGTCACAAATTATGTAAGGACTGGATAGTGCCGTTCATTACACTTATATCGTGCTGATTTCTTATGTATTAAAAATATAAAAGCAATTTAAAATTTATCCTTGTCATTTTTTCGTAATGTGTCATTATACAATTCTTCGCTGCAATCAAGAAACGTTCTTTTCGCCACATTCAAGTTTGCATTTCTTACTGATAAGAGACATTTTTTTCAATGTGCGTTTTTATTTTTAAATTTCATATTAATTTCATTTACTGTAATGCCGGTTGTATTTGAATATATAACAAAAATCGATTATTGACAAAAAAAATATATGTATACAAAATGTCTCTAAGAAAAAGTTTCTAAAAATGTACCATTTGAATATCAAAAACTATCGTATTGTCACATATAAATAGTGGGGATGCAAGCATAAAGGCATATATTGTGAAAATCATTCGTCTCTGTCGCTTGGGAATAAGTGTTGCGGTTTTGCGCGCCATCTAGAAATGATTCGTAAAAGCTTCTAATGATTGTAAGGACCATCTAGTGATTAGTATAGTCATTTACTTTTACAATAATATTAGATTCTGATAAAGTTGAATTTTTATTATTATTGGAAATTAGAATTTAAGCAATGTATGCTTACACTTACGATAGTTAATTTAAAAATAGACCTTTTCTCTGCTTTACGAAGCTTTCAAAAATGCTCAACCCACAGATTATTTGAGAAAATGTTGCACGCCACACGAGATTACTTTTTCGCTGTAGTGCTATAATATACTGATTACTTGCATGGACAATGAAACAATGAGAACCAGGCAAATAATCACTTGGAACATTTCGTTACGATTTTATAATGGAAAGGTAACTTTCACAGAATTGAGAATTCATTTCAATTAATCATAGAAAGTTGAAGATGGCAGAAAAACACTTACCATCTCGATCTGAAGACAGATGGGACTGAAGCTGGTGCAAATGCGCGTAATAATGATGATGGTGCAGGATGCACTCAAGGTCCGTGCAGTTAAGCATCTTCCAAAAAGTACCGCGTACGTTGAAACTCAATTGCACCCTTCACCCTTCGACGTCACCTTAATCCTAATGCACTCCATTAAATGGTAAGGACACGCACACTCCAGCACCACGTTCCTGACATCCAGAAGTCCAAAACAATGATAGACACTTGCGAGAGACACTAGGAAATCAAATAAGAGTTCATTTCCCTTTAATGGCCGTCAACTAAGATCTCATTGAATGATAAGACATTGGCTCATGAGCATAATATAGTTTTGTCCAAGTAATCTGGCGGGAACATCGATAAAATGCAGGAAGCTTCCGTCGATGAGCTATCTATTAGTCCATCATGCCAGACATATCCAACACGGTAATGATCGATTACAAGAGCACTCCGCGGATGCTGCACGAGTGATGGTCCGGCGTTCTTCGAGCACTGTCGATTTCACTGAATAGATTGACATCTCCAGACTCAGAGAGTGCAGCGGAAGTAGTGCAAGCATGCACCGATAACGCGATATTGCCGATAGCAGTGTCCGGTAGCGTGAAGCAGGTATGCGAACACAAGGTTACCTCATTAGCGGCCAATCCGCGATGTTAATGACGAGAGCGGCGATTTGCTCTTTCCCTCTCTAACCTTTTTCTACTCTTACAAACCTCGGGGAAACGCGAGTCGGTGATACATATATATCCGCGTAAGCAATCGGAGGCAATCAACCCATCTTCTTCATCGGACTTTCCGGCGGCCGGCTAGAAGGCGCGAAAACAACTACCAACATTCGCGGACTCTTTGTTTCTCTCTATGCGTTATACCAGGTCGGGAGAAAGTCCAGACACAATCTGTCTGAATGTTTTAAGAGCACTCACCCGGTAAACAATGTATCCTGATTACCAGGTGATGACTCTATGCTTCCCTGTGCTCGACATTCGATTTCGTCCCGTTGACTGGACATCGGACGATTTTGGACTGATCCAGTTGAACCGGTTGCGTTCCCTTTGCTTTCTACATCCAAGGTTACATAATTCAAGATTCGTTCAACGTCAAGTAAGCCGATCAACGCAACACATGTAGGTCCACGGCATCGTCCAAGACAATGCGTACATGAAAGTATTTTGAGGTTGACTTCCCCGTTGACGACGCGTTCCTTCGTGGCTCATTAAGCAGACTATCAACGCGAATCGCACACGTGCAAGCGCGCGAGCACGTGGCTCAAGAACATAGACCTCGCTTTCTAAAGCGGTAGCCGCTAACAGCAATCGTATACTTGTCACCTGCTCGCTTCATGAAACTTTCTTCCTACGATTGCTCTTTGGGACTTTCCAAATCTTAGGGATGATGAAAAACAACAGGGATGAAGAGAGATTTCCTGCCAATCTTCAAAATGCCAGACAAAACAGACAGGTTGATTGCATATTCATATGGATTGAATCACTTGTCCTTGAGAGACGTTCCGATGGGGATGTTTCTCGATCGAAATTCATGGAACACCTTTCTGATTAAGACAATGGAAAACGACTGATAAACCTAAGGGTGTTACTGTTCAATGACGATTTTTAGAAAAAAATCTAATCCTTCAAAGAAGGAACAACATTCTATATATGTATAGTAATGTTTGTAGTTTTTCTGAACCCTGATCGGGGATGTCAGCTCTTAATTTGACATATATGAAGTTCTGAAGTTGACACTATCGGTACAACTCATTCGTTCAACACACTCCAAGATCGCAGCGATCCTACAGAGTCGGAATAGAGACGTCGAGGACTGCAAATCCTTGATCGTATCCGAGTGCATTACCTATCACTCGGTGGCGGTGATCGATGGAATTAATGACTTTGACAGCACTGAGTGAACGATACCAACGACATCCTGCTGGAACGTGGAGGAGGGTCGTCAATTTTCGCGAAAACCGCATGAACGGAACGATTACGATATACCGTCGATTACCCGAAGTACGCACTTTAACACTTGTCGGTCGTTCCGTGTTTGGCGATCGTTGAGAACGGTATGTGACTGCGCGAGACCGTGTGTGTGGGTCACTCAGTCACCGGCAGGCACTTACTTTCCAGTCGCCATATTGGCACCGCTCTCCCCTCGCTCGTTTCTCTCCTTTCCTCGGCTCGATTGCAGGGGGACTGCTATCGAGTACGCTGACGTTCCATACGTTATTGCCGAGCATGATTTGCGATCGTATACAATTTTTATGCATCCGAGCCTCGGAAGAAAGAGAGAAAATGGTCCTGCGTAGAGGCCACGGCGAGGACTCGCCAGGAGGTACTGACCAGAGCACCAAGGTCCTGCGGCTCTTCCTTGACGGGTTCGACATTGACCTTCGCCAAACAGCAAGCTTACGGAAGCTGCAGCGCGGAGCGAAGGTCCATCATTGGGCAGACGTGAAGATAAAAGATGTTCGCGCTTGAGTGGAGAACGTAGGACTGAGAGAGACATGAAACATCATTTTTTATTATAACGTTTAAAAAATTCAATTTAAAACTTTCGTCAGTAGTGTATTTATATATCATCAATTTCAATTTCAATTTATTAACAAAAAATATATCTAACTGCGTCAATAAAATTTTTTATTTTGTACGGTACAATTTTGTTCTAAAAATATCCAAACTTATACATGAAGATATAGAAAATGGCATCAAATCTTCGGCTTCGAAATTCTTGCTCAAACACAATTTTGTTAAAATTTTTTATTATTAAAAAAATGTTACAGATCTTTTTCAGTACTTTGATATATAGTTAGTCGAAGTTAAGGTTACTTAGGGAATGTTTCCTGTAAAAATATTAATTTACAATTTTTCAAGTATATATAATGAACTCAAATGATGGCAATAGGTGATTATAAGTTGGGGCTACTTTCATTTCTATACTTAAAATAATGTTTTATTTTAATTTTCAGTTACGTCACAAGCCATAAATGAATTTTTTTTAGCAATTTGAATATATAGTTACAATATCATTTTTACTATACGATAAAGAATTCAACTCTTTTCGACATACACATAGTGAAATATAATAATCAGTATATATACAAGGCAAAAGTGTAAATATGGTACGAGATGCAAATATGACCTGGGTACCCGCATCATTTATAAATTTATAATTAATTATTTTATGCTTCGAATTGCCTACAATCTTCTTACAAATAATACAATATTTTAGGCAAATAAGTTTTTATTATTGAAAACTTTTTAGTTGAAATCATGATAAATTTTAACCTGAATGTTTAAAAAAAGATAGGTCCCACCGCCCTGGTAGAAATGAATATATTTGTTAGCTAATTCTTGCGGACGTTCCACGCTATGCCAACCACCCATTTTTGAAAGTTTGTTCAATTTTTATTATTCTGATGTATATACGATACAGCCCTTTTCAGTATTTTAATATGTAAATAATTTATAAAAGACGGTTTAAATTACGAAAAACTAAGTTAAGGATTTCGAGCCAAAAATACTGTAAAATTGACGAATTACAGGGTCCTTATCTCTACGGTAATAATTCGCAAGCTATGCGAACTTGAATGCGACAAATTGTTGGCCCCTGAATCGTTTGGGTTAAC
>JAPYZR010000074.1:0-58257 GCA_030522945.1 Trichopria nigra | reverse complement strand
TTTCTTTATGTCAATGATGGTTTTATCTTCTTCTGTTTTATGAGGTACTGTTTCCTTTGGTTTCTTTTTACCACGACGCCATGAAACTGCTGTTTCAGTTACTTTTTCTTCTTCCGTTACTTTCTCATCTTCTTTAATTTGTAATGGCTTTATTTCTTCTTCAATTTGCATTGATATTTCGACTTTCTCAGGTTTGTCTTTCTCAACCGGTTTTAATGAAATTTCCACCTTTTGTTCTTCTGGCTTCGGTATTTCCTTTGTGGGTTTTAAGACAACCTCTTCGGTTTCTTTTTTCTCTTCTGGTTTTGGTCCGCGCTTTGTAGGTTTCAATGTCACTGATTTTATATCCTCAACCACATCTTCCATCTTTTCTACAACCTTCTTTGGTACCTTCTTTCCTCGGAGCCAAGGAACTGTAGTATCAACTACTTCCTCTACTTTCGGCATTTCTTCAGTTACTTTTTCAGGTTGAAGTTCAGTTATCTCTGGCTTTTTAACTTCAATTTCTACTGTAGTTTCTTCCACTTTTTCTACATCAATAATGGTTTCATCTTCTTCTATTTTTAAAGCTACCCTTTCCTTTGGTTTCTTTTTACCACGACGCCACGAAACTGCTGTTTCAGTGACTTTTTCTTCTTCTGTTACTTTATCATCTTCTTGAATTTGCAATGGTTTTATTTCTTCCTCAATTTTCAATGATATTTCGACTTTCTCTGGTTTGTCTGTTTCAACCGGTTTCAATGAAATTTCCACCTTTTCTTCTTCTGGCTTCGGTATTTTCTTTGTAGGTTTCAATGCTATCTGTTCTGTTTCTTTTTTGTCTTCTGGTTTTGGTCCTCGCTTTGTAGGTTTTAAAACAACTGACTTTATATCTTCTACCACATCTTCTTTCTTTTCTACAACTGTCTTCGGTGCCTTCTTTCCTCGAAGCCAAGGAACTGCAGTTTCAACTTCTTTCGGCTTTTCTTCAGTTACTTTTTCAGGTTGCAGTTCAGTTATCTCTGGCTTTTTAATTTCAATTTCTACTCTAGTTTCTTCCGTTTTCTTTATGTCAATGATGGTTTTATCTTCTTCTGTTTTATGAGGTACTGTGTCCTTTGGTTTCTTTTTACCACGACGCCATGAAACTGCTGTTTCAGTGACTTTTTCTTCTTCTGTTACTTTCTCATCTTCTTTAATTTGCAATGGCTTTATTTCTTCGTCAATTTGCATTGATATTTCGACTTTTTCAGGTTTGTCTTTTTCAACCGGTTTCAATGAAATTTCCACTTTTTCTTCTTCTGGCTTCGGCATTTTCTTCGTGGGTTTCAAAACAACCTCTTCGGTTTCTTTTTTCTCTTCTGGTTTTGATCCGCGCTTTGTAGGTTTCAATGTCACCGATTTTATATCCTTAACCACATCTTCCGTCTTTTCTACAACCTTCTTTGGTACCTTCTTTCCTCGCAGCCAAGGAACTGCATTTTCAACTACTTCTTGTGTTTCTTTCGGCGTTTCTTCATCTACTTTTTCAGGTTGAAGTTCAATTATCTCTGGCTTTTTAACTGCAATTTCTACGCTAGTTTCTTCCGTTTTTTCTACATCAATAATGGTTTCATCTTCTTCTATTTTTAAAGTTACCCTTTCCTTTGGTTTCTTTTTACCACGACGCCACGAAACTGCTGTTTCAGTGACTTTTTCTTCTTCTGTTACTTTATCATCTTCTTGAATTTGTAATGGTTTTATTTCTTCCTCAATTTTCAATGTTATTTCGACTTTCTCTGGTTTGTCTTTTTCTACTGGTTTCAATGATATTTCCATCTTTTCTTCCTCTGGCTTCGGAATTTTCCTCGTAGGTTTCAATACTACCTGTTCTGTTTCTTTTTTGTCTTCTGGTTTTGGTCCTCGCTTTGTAGGTTTTAAAACGATTGACTTTATATCTTCTACCACATCTTCTTTCTTTTCTACAACCGTCTTCGGTGCCTTCTTTCCTCGGAGCCATGGAACTGCAGTTTCTACTAATTCCTCTGGTTTCGGTTTTTCTTCTGGTACTATTTCAGGTTGAAGTTCAGTTACTTCTGACTTTTTAACTTCAATTTCTTCACTAGCTTCTTCCGTTTTCTTTATATCAATGATGACTTTATCTTCTTCTGTTTTATAAGGTACTGTTTCCTTTGGTTTCTTTTTCCCACGACGCCATGAAACTGCTGTTTCAGTGACTTTCTCTTCTTCTGTTACTTTCTCATCTTCTTTAATTTCTAATGGCTTTATTTCTTCATCAATTTGCATTGATATTTCGACTTTCTCAGTTTTCTCTTTTTCAACCGGTTTCAATGAAATTTCAACCTTTTCTTCTTCTGGCTTCGGTATTTTCTTTGTAGGTTTCAAAACCACCTCTTCTATTTCTTTTTTATCTTCTGGTTTTGGTCCACGCTTCGTAGGTTTCAATGTTACTGATTTTATATCTTCAATCACATCTTCTTTCTTTTCTACAACCTTCTTTGGTACCTTCTTTCCTCGGAGCCAAGGAACTGCAGTTTCTACTACCTGTTCCTCTGGTTGTGGTTGAGGTATCTCTTCAAGCACTGTTTCACTGGTCGGTTTTTCTGGTTTTGTTATTTTAATTTCTTCCTTTTTGTCTATGTCAATTATGATTGTATCCTCTTCTAATTTATAAGGCATTTTTTCTTTTGGTTTCTTTTTATCGCGCCGCCATGAAACAGTCGTTTCTGTAACTTTTTCTACTTCGCTAGCTTTTTCATCCTCATAAATTTTTGTCGGTTTCACTTCTTCAATTTCTAAGGAAACTTTTGTTTTTTCGGGTTTATCTTTGTCAATCGGTTGTAGAGTAATTTCTTCTTTTTCCTCTTCTGTCTTAGGTATTCTTTTCACGGGCTTCAGAGTGATTTCTTCTGTTACTTTATGCTCTTGAGGTTTTGGGCCTCGCTTTGTTGGCTTCAAAGTTATGGATTTTATATCTTCCACTACATCCGGCTTCTTTTCTATTATCGGTTGAGGAACTTTCTTTCCTCGAATCCATGGAATGCCTGCAGTTTCAAGTTTTTCTTCAACTGCCTGGTCCTCTTGAACTATTTCGGGCATCAATTCAGGGATATCTTGTTTCTTTGTAGTAATCTCTTCCGTTTTCTCTGTTTTAAGCAATTTTGAATCTTCTTCTATTTGATATGGAGTTTTTTCCTTAGGTTTTTTCTTTTCTCGTCTCCACGAAACCGTAGACTCGTCAATTTTTTCTTCCTGAGTAACCTTCTCTTCTTCTTTGATTTTCATTATAGCAATATCTTCTTCTAATTTTTTAGAAACAGATACCTTTTCAGGCTTCTTTTTATCCACGGGTTTAAGTGTAACTTGTCCTTTCACTTCGTCCGTTTTTGGTATTATTTTTACAGGTTTCAAAACAACTTCTTCAGTTTCTTTTTGCTCCTCTAGTTTTGGTCCTCGCTTTGTAGGCTTAAGAGTTACAGATTTAATATCTTCAGTAATTTCTTCTTTTATCTCTATAGGTTTTCTTGTAATCTTTTTACTTCTAAGCCAAGGAAGTCCTGTCGTTTCAATTTTCTCTTCTTCAGGTTGTTCCTGTGGCACTTCTTTAGGCGTGGGTTTTTCTGATTTTTTCTCTTTCATCGTCACAGTCATATCTTCTGTTCTATCTACTTCGAGAAACTGGGAATCCTCTTCCAGTTGGTACGGCATTTTATCATCTGGTTTTTTCTGACCACGTCGCCAGGTAACCGCAGTTTCTTCTATCTTTTCTTTTTCGATAACTTCTTCCTCTTTAGTAATCTTAAGGGATGTGATATCTTCCTCGGTTTGGAATACACCAGGAACTCGTTGAATTGGTTTCAGCACTACTTCTTCTTTTTCCAATCGTTCTTCGGCCTTTGTTGGCTTCAACTTCGTAGGTTTTAAATCGACTTCCTCTAATTGTTCTCTGGGAATATCCTTTTTCTCTACTTTTGCTTTTTTCAATGTAATCTTCTCTTCCGTCCAAGGTTTTGGTTGATCTTTCTTTTCATCCTTAGGCATTCGCTCTATTCGTCGCCGAGAAATGTCAACATCTCTGGATACTTCCAATAACGTTGAATCTTCTTCCTCCACAAACTCACCAGTTTCAGAAGTAAGCTTTTGCACTTCAGTGACTTCAGAAATGACTGGTTTCAAATCAACATGCTCTAAACTTGGTTTTTCAATTTTTGCTTTTTGTGGTTTTGCAGGTTTCAACTGAATGTCTTCAACTTTTTCTTTTGGAATGTCTCGTCTTTCTGGCTTTGCTTTCTTCAAGGCAATCGTTTCTTCGGTCCATGGTTTTGGTTTTTCCGGCATTTTGTCTTTAGATATGTCTTTTTGTGTTATATCTACATCTTTTGAAACACTGATATACTTGGAATCTTCTTCTTCAACATATTCGCCTACTTCCTTTGTTATTTCAGTCGTTTTTATCTTCTCATCTTTTACGACAGCCTTCAATTCTACTTTCTCTAAACTCGGCTTTCGTACATCTTTTTTCTTAGGTTTTGTTGGTTTCAAATCGACTTCTTCTAATGTTTCTTTTGGAATGTCTCTCCTTTCCGGCTTTGCTTTCTTCAATGTTACCTTCTCTTCGGTCCACGGTTTTACCTCTTCCGATACCCTATCTACAGTTTTATCTTCAGCCGTTTCCGGCCTTCGAACTTGTTTCGTAATTTTCGTACGCGAACTAACATCTAATAACGTACTATCCTCTTCTTCGACATACTCCTCCATACGTTTGTCCTTCTCTTGCCGAATCAATTCAACCTTAGTTACCTCCTTCTGCACTGTTTTTAAATCTACCACTTGCAGAGCCTCCTTCGGTACCTTCCTTTTCTCCGTTTTCGTCGGTCTTAATTCTACTTCTTCTAAAGTTTCTTTCGGAATTTCCCTCGGAATATGCGGTGCTTTTTTCAACACCACTTCCTCTTCTGTCCATGGCTTAACTCCTTCTTGTACTGCTTTTTGTTTTTCTACAGACACATCAAGCGGTTTTGCTGTTCTCCACGGTGTCGTTACCGCTGCTTGAGGTCTATGATGGACTCGACCTTTTCTCCAAGGTAGAGACTCATCACCAGGTTGAAGCGGTGTATCAAGGGGGAAACCTGCTTCGTCGAGTTCTAATAAATCTGCCGTAGTATCGCTTACTCTCAAGCCACCAACAGATTTACCGATTGTTGGTTTAATGCCTGTTTTTGCACCAGGGCCTGTTGCACTATCGGGGACTACTGTTTCATAATAAGCTCCTTTCCTCTCTGAAAATTTTTTATAGTTTTCGGTGATTTTATGTCATATTTTTTTTAATCTGTGAAGATATTTATGAGGTATATAGAGCGTTTGACTCTCATTGAAAATATTGTTTATAAATAATTAATGTAATAATGTTACATATTTTTCTCCCATGCATGAAAACAAATATAGTCATAATCACATATATATATATTAAAAATACAATCATTATTATTATTTCTAATTTATCGTATTGCATTTGTCAAATATTTTTGTAAACATTAAAAACTGTATAAGAGACTCGATCGCATTATGTCACGCAATTTGCAAACGTGTAAAGGGAATTGAGAATAAGGAACGCCGCACGCATAAAATACTGAAAGATATTCGTTGACGCAATGGATAGCTATGCTCATAATGGCATCCAAAATCCAAGATTACAATCGCAGTCATATTGATGTTATTTTTGGCTGCAACATTTAGATGTTTGCACGGGAATCATTCGAGCATTTCGAAAAGGCAATCAAGTTTACGAATCGCGGTCTATTTCGAATAATCGATTCACGAATTTGTTATTTTTAGTCCTTTACGCATTCAACGTGAAAATACAAAAATAATTTAAGTATTTCGTTAAATTCGCTTGTCGCTTAATGCTTGGCTGAAGCGTAAAAGGCAGTTCTGTTGGGGCATTTTTTATTATCGGATTACCCTGGTTTTAGGTCTTTATGTTTGTCGGGCGGATATCGTTCGGAATTAAAGCTTGATTTTAAACGGTGAATTTGTGAAAATTAACATATATATATATACATATTATAGATGGTACGCGTAGTTTCTCTGTAAGAGAGAAATAAAAAAACTAGTATGACCATAACTTTGCAAGAAAAAAATCACATTACCGCTCAAGTGCTTATTTTCATAGCCAAAAGAGATACTAAATGATTCAACGACAAAAAAAAACCGGTGAATTATTTACAGAGTTTCAAAAATTGTAAAAAAAAAAAAAACAGAAAAAAAGAATGCAGGATTTATTTTTCTTTAACAGTGAATTATTTCACTAAATTGCAACGGGATATTAGTATTCACATTTTTCTTAAATTAAAAATAAAATTTCAGATTACTCATCCACCATATTGGACCCACAATATTGAATTCTGGAACCTGACACCTAATTTGTATTCAGCGGTTTCAAGACGATCTTTTCACATTCAAAATTTCGACGTGTGGAATTCAAGTCTTTTCAAAACAACGTTTATATTCATTTCTTTTCTGGATCAATTTGAATTTTAACGCAACTCGGAATTTTTATTTCGAAAAGGACATGTCTTTCCAAAAAATTGCAAGAGTACTTGTACTTTGACGTAGAATAAGGCCATATTTTTATCAATGTGAAATTAAGAATTTTATATTTCAGCCGCCATATTGGATCCACCATTTTGAATCTTTTGGAAAGTAACATAACTAACATTAACTACAGCTCATGAATTTTAAACAGGCCGGCGTCACGGTCTGACAAATTTTCCCTCATATGTTTCTGGGATCATTCTTTTATGAACTCAAAAAGAGCCCCTAAACACGTACTTTAAAAAATGAGTTCAAAAATCGATGAATAATAAAAATCCATAAAACACGATGAACATGAAAAAAGTTTATAAAACTGAACTACGTTTTTATAATTTGACATAAACAAATGCAAAATTTTATTTCGATAAAACAAATTATTGAAATTTGAGAGAAAAGCAAACAAGTTTCATAATAAAATTAGTTTAAAAAATTTTAATAAATTATAAAGAAGTAAACGAAAATGTTGATATAAAAGAATATGGAATATTACACTAATAAAATATTAAACGTTATTAAACATTAATAATTATTATTACTTATATTAAATAATAAATAATTATTAAAAATTAATAAATTTATCGATTTTATTAAAGAAAAATATATATTTCACTTGATATTCAGATAAGATAAAATACCATTCCTATTGAATTTACACGTTCGTTCACGTTTTTCAAAATCGTTAATTTCCGCGTTTGCAATTACAAAACATATGAGATTTGGATGCAGTAAAAGTTATTTACGAAATAATTAAACAACTACCAACACAAACCACTGATTCGAAATTTGGCAAAAGTTTCGTTAATTATTAACGCGAGAAATTCGCAGATCAAAATTATTAATTTTAGAATCAATGGCAAAACACCAATGTATTTGTTGACTTCCTTTCTTTTCCCGATAAGAACAAAAATGATTTTTGTTTTTTGTTAAAGACATTTTTTTTTCAGTTATGATGAATTTAATTTATCGCATAAATCGACTAATAATTGTAGATAACAATTATTGTCGGCTCGACTAATTATAAGACATTGAAAAACGACCGGTTGCGGTTTCCCCGGGTTTGGCAGAATCGTAACGTTGGCACATCGTAAGAGCGCGAATTATTACGAAGCAAGCATGATAAATTTTACGCGCGTTTCACATTCACATTCGAAAGAGTTATTGCAATTAGAAATTTATATGCTACGTAAATCGGGTACAAGGGACGTGGACCCGAGCCAATTGAGCTTGAAGCTCCGACTTCAAAACGCTAGATCGCTGCATAATAAAATGAGCTCATAGTTGAAAACCAACTGGATTTTTTAAGTATTTGACAAAAGGTAAAAAAAAAAAATGACAAAAATTCAAATATTTGTTAAAAACCAAAAAATGTAATAACAATAAACACAACATTTCTATTTAAACAAAAAATTATTAAACGATTCTATTTTATTAAGTGAGTTATATTTCTGCAACAGTTTTTGCAACGATTTTCTTTCAATGTTTTTATTCCATTCCTTTTGTTTGAATAGGAAAAGCAAACAATGTCTGGCACGCTATATGCGGAACTTGTCTTGATGAAAGTCGGCAAGTCTCAAGAGGTTCGCGTGACACGCGACAGTTTGGCAGATGGACTTTGATGAAGTCGCACTTAAGTCTCGAGCTTAAATTACATCGTCGTTGCTCCGATTCGTAACGGGGGATCGTAAATCAAGGCTGTTCACGCTTCGTCAAACGGAAGACATATTGACAAAAATTCGTGGACAACTTAAAATCACATCAACAACGTCGTGCTTCTCAAAACAAAAAATTTATTTAAATGAACCTGAACAAAAATAGAGAGGAACATTAAGTGGAAGTTCTCATTAGGCGCGAGATGGGGATGAACAATTAATTAAGCAGGGGGAAAACTCGAGGAAGGAACGAAAAACGGACAAAAATGACCGGAGGCGTGACCGTGATATGAAAATAGAAATATAAAACAGAAGGATGAAGCGAGAGAGGGAGGGTGGAGTGGTGAAATAAAAAACGAAGAGGCAAAAAAAACGGAAGCATCGAAGGGACGGAAAGAAAAGAGAGAAGTGGCGTGGCTCATTGGTGGGGGGAATTATACGAGGTGACGTCACCCAGCGGCATACCTCCGCTTACTTCTTCACACATCCTGAACCATAGTCATTCGCCGGAGGTCGAGGTGACATGTACTATTCGCGTGCCTCTAAACTACCCTACATATCGTCGGGTAATGCTTTGTTCGCGCGTTTTTTGTCCTACTTTTCAATCCGAAACCGGGATTCGAGTGAATTTCGTGACAGTTAATTGTGATGAAAGTTCGGAGCTACGAGTGATTCAAGTGACGCATTTCGAAAGTGTTCTGACCAAATCAAAATATTTGTGCTGTGAATTAATTTGGCGTGACAGTTCCACCGGCCGTCTTTGATCAAATGTTTCGCGAGTTCCTATTAGTCAAGTTGAAATTTAGAAGTGGTTTATTTTTTCCCTCATCTTGTTTTATTGTTATTTTACTTTTGTTTAATTGCAAGACTAGAAAAATACAATAATAGGAACTTGATTAATCATAAAGAAATGTTTGTTAGTCGGCATAATTGTACTAGTGCTGTTTATCGTACTAGTACAATTGCATTTGATCGTAAGGCGGCCGGTATTGAACCGGATACGAACGAACTTGATCAAGCTTAAAGTGTTACGAAGGTGGTGCGTGCTTTTTTTTTCGTAAAAATCGCATGTCCAGTCGGCTGGAATTTCAAAAGCGTTCGGTAAGTTTGCGCGTTTTAATCTTGGATTTTAGTCGCTAGAGCTGGCCCATAAAGGTTTCGCATATTAAACGTAAACGACAACGGTGACGAAGACATCAAGAAAATCTCAGACGGATAAAAGGCAATGAATAACAACAGCGAGGAATGTCTATATTTATAAGAAGTGTATTTAACCTAGAAACGTTGACATAATTACAGTGATTATGTGTAACAAAGTGTCACAACGCTGATTTACAGAGATATTCACACAACCGAATCTAAAATTAAGACTCTATTTATAGTGCGTGGAATCTTCGAGTGTATATATTACTTAAGATGATCGTAAATTATGCTTTTTTCTTTTTATCGATCTGCGTAAATATTGTATCCAGAACTCTGTACAGAAATCTGCATGTGCAGAATGTAGAATCTATGTAGAATCTCGTTGGAGATTAATATTAAGAGGGCCAGCTTCGAATGTATTTATATAAATGATGCATGTAAAGTCATCCGAGTTGCAGCTGTCACTCGTGTTGTCATGTCATGAAAATGTACACAATAAATACATATATCATGTGCCAAGAACGTTTTGTCCTCGTCCTTCGATGAATTCACCTCCTCCCTGCCTCTTGGTAGCCCCATGGCGAGACAGAGTCCGCGGGTCTTCTGGCCAGAAATACACGGCGTTTCCAGAGTACGCTGACACTCGTAGCAGCGATATTTCAGGCTTGCTGAATCATCAACGGCTGGGTTGGCTGAAATAGCGCTCGCGGCTGGCTCGCAAAAATTTCAATACAAACTGGAGGCTGAGAGATGAAAGACGAGCTTCGGAGAATGATTCATAAAATTTATTGGAGTCGCAATCTTGCAACTCGAAGGTCGAATTCCGCGAAATTATGAAAGTACAGCCTATAATAACTTTACTGAGAAGAATCCAACTCTTAACGGTGGGTTTCTTTTTTTTTTTTTTGACTCCAATCAATTTTAAGAATCCCTCAATTCCTAGGCCCATTTGAATAGGATCGGACTTTTCGTCAGGTGGTTGCGAGTTTCATGGGTAAGAAATCGAAGTAGACCAGAGAGAAGTAGTACGAGTGACGAAATCAATGATGCGTCAGACTTTTTATTTTCGGTGTCATTTTTTATATAGTAGACCACTCCTAACTTCGACAGTCGAGAAGAAGAATGCGGCTGGAAATATTTCGCGCCTGGGAAAATTTCGCAAGGAACCCCTATTTTCATTCGCTTGATGATTATTGCTCGACACGTGAAAAATGCCAATTAGAATGCTTTTGAAAAGAATCTCTAAAAATGTTAGGTGTAGAAAATATTTAGATATTGATGAAAATTCCAAGTATTTTTAGAAATTTTAATTACGTTTATCGACGTTGATAGTGTACAATTTAAACATTGGCTAATCATCATCAATCGTCATAAATTTTGCACCAATGTGTAAATTCGATTGATGTATGTATTTTTTGTTGGAAATTTAAACAATTGAATCGAATAGTGGGGATGTTAGCAAAAGACGCGGCGAAACAGATAATAATCGTTTTGGTGAAATCTTACAGAAAGATTCTGCGCTCGGCGGGGTTCGTGCACGTCGCCAAATATAGCCGCGTAATGCAATACACATCACGTGAGCAGAAATAGATTAAGAAGCTTAGCAAAGTGCACGGGGTAGGGAAACTCGTCTCGTGCCGAAATGTATATACGCTCCCCTTGTCGTGAATATTCACGAACGGAGTGCGAAGTGTGTTTTTGAAGAAGCACCATTATCGTAAAGACGTCATCTCGATCGTGTTGCCACATCGAATTAATAACGGAAATTAAAAACAAAACAAAAATAATAAAAAAATGATAATCACCGGGATGAAGGTTAATAATAAACGAGCGACGAGATCTCGCCAATTTGAAAATCTTGGAGCGAATCCTAAACCATCGCATTAAAGGAAATCAGGGCCTTCGGACGATGACTATTTGTTTACTGAAATAACAGGATTTGTTTTCGATTTTCAGCCGATTTCATTTCATTATGGCGAAATTCGAGACGATGGTCGTGTTTTGGTCTGGCCACTGATATCGTTTTAACATCGCCGAGTACGATAAGTGGCCGTTGGTTTACGTTGGCAAGAGAGAAAACTGAGTAGCGAATACCGGATTTTCGAGAAAATAAGTTGTAGTCTAACATTGAAAAGTATTTTTGATACATTTTTATTAGACTTTTCCATCGTACAATAATAAATATTCAATTAGTAAACGTGTTAGAATCATACGAGTAACGTGTAAGTCGTAATTGTTCATGTTCTGACTAAATATTCGATGACTATACAATCATGTGTAGATATTCACACTAGAAAACACAAAATGATTCGAGAATCTAATAATTAACGAATGATTTTCTCACACAACTTATGTATTATGCGCTGATTAATCGAAGCGCTTTTATTAAACTATATAGGTTCAAAGGTCTGCGTTGTCGTTCACTGCACCTTTTCGAGTCAGTTCGTATTGACACTTTAGAAAATCGTCGCGTCATCGAGCGAATAACTTCTTCGTGTTGACTTGAAATAATCGACTCGATTCATTTCGCTTTTCTCTACGATTCATTCTTATCGACTTTTTAAAAACGTTTGTTTTTTTTACGATTCGGTATATAGTTATTCATAGATTATTAGCACCACCTTCGTTTTTAACGCGTAAAAGTACTTATGTTAGTGAAACAAGTTTCCGGCTCGAAACGATTGTTTAAAACGTTTGCGTATTCGTTAAGTAAGCGGCGCGTAACAAGTTTCGTAATTAAAAGCGACGCAAAACCTAATATATTCCGAAACAGCACTTGGCTGATTTTAAAAGCAGTATTTCATTGAATTTATAACCCCTTTTACGTTCATTCGGTATCTCGTGGAGAGACAATCATCGTAAATGAGATGTTGTCTTTTTTTTTAGCAAGGAGTAGGGGTCGTTTTCCGATCGAGATTTAACGATTTAAGATTTTATTTTAGTTCTTACTTTTGACGACGAGCTTTGCCGAAGATTCAACAGTACCAGCGGAAGTCGTTGCTCGACAGGTGAAGGTACCGGTGTCCTCTTCGTAGGTCGTCGCGATAAGTAGCACTGCGTTATTCCCTTCGTGTATCATCTGAGAAATGAAATTATTCATGCATTTTAGTGTTTTTCAAACATAGGTTTTTCAAATGTAGGAATTTATTGCAGGAATGTTTTTGTTTCCGTCGTTAAATAAAATCTAATAAAATTTCTTTACAGAACTTAGTCGTAAACTAGTCAAAATGTTTTTGGTAAGTTATTTCTAAATTCGTGAAAATTACCTGGAAATCAGGGGATTGCGGGATGAGGGCGCCATTGCGATACCACTGGATGGTAGGTTTCGCCTTCGGTGGTGATACTTGGGTCTTGAATTGGGCGGGTTGGCCCTCCATCACTATTTGATCTTTCAGTGGCGTCAACTTGGGTAATACATCAACAGCGTCGGGAGCTGAAATATAAAAATATTACGTTTTCAGTTGTTCTTTGGTCATCCTATACCGGCCAAATAAAAATATCGATAAAAATAAAAGGAAAATAACAATGAAAGTGGTTCATAACATAAAAATCGAGTCAACACTGTATTCTGGGTCACAAGGTCATGTTGATGTTTTGCAATGTCAATTGAAAATAGGAATTTCACTCACCTAACACTCTAAGGTTTGCAGACGTTGTCGCTTCTCCAGCTGGATTTTTGGCAATGCATTTGTAAACACCTTCGTCTTCGGGGAACGCTTCGGAAATCCTGAGTGTGCAGAGTTCGGCCTCCTTCTGCATTTGGAAATACTTGGATGGCTTTATTACCTGCAACAGGATGATTCATAAGAGTGTAAAAATTGTATAAAAATTTTAGGCATTCCAAGATTTCGTAAATGTTTAATCAATAAATTAATACTAAATGTTAAATGAAAATAACATGTAAATTTTCTTTATGACCACAAAATAAATTGTTTAATAAATTGTTCATGATACAAAATTCTTAAATGTTTCATTCGAATTTTACCTTGTCTCCTTTCTTCCATTGAATCGTTGGTACCGGTTTTCCATTAATTTTGCAGGAAAAAGCGACAGAGGCTCCCTCTTTTATCGTCTGGTCTTTTAATGGTTCCAGGACTCCTGGCGCCTTTTCGACGCCGGATGTCGTTGGCTTTGCCGATTTCGCTGGAGACTGAAGCGGTTTTATGGTGCATTCAGCGTCACAACGAGCTTCACCAGCGCTATTTAATGCTACGCACTCATATTTTGCGGTATCGTCTGGCACGCTCTCCAAAATCAAAAGTGTATACGTGTTATCCTCTTCCAGAGTCTTGTAATGGATGTCGGGGCTTATCTTCTTTCCGTTCTAAAATACAAGATTTGAACACAACATTATTTATTGCACTTTATTAGTAGTTCTCGGTACAAGTGTGTAAAGTGCTACTTTAACCCCAGAATGACAAAAAAATTAATTTCTTTACCTTGAGCCAATAAACGTCCAACGGCTTGGTACCGGCAACTTTGGCGTCAAATCTTGCTAGTTGTCCAGTTGTCACAGTAGTACTTTGGATTGTCGTAATGAAACTTGGTGGTATAACTCCACCTCGGCCTGGTTGTCGTCGCCTTTCTTCGACAACGAGATTAGCACTGCACTTTGCTTTCCCTCCTCTATTCTCAGCGATCACAGAGAACACGCCGGAATCTTCCATGAAGACTTGACGAACGATCAGAATCGATTTTGTGCTGAAGGTGTGAATCTGGAGGTCTGATGAATTCTGAATTGGGAAATCTTCACGGTACCACTTGATAGTTGGAAGGGGATCGCCGTCGAATTCGACCTCAAAACGAGCTTGTTCCTGTTCGAATGCTCTGCAAGGCTGAATCTTCTTGGTGAACACTGGTGGTTTAGCGGGTTTCACCTGACCTTGAACTATGCGCTCTTGTGTTTTGCCCTTGTGCTCCACTTCCGTCGTTTCTGTCGCCGTTATTTTTCTGGTAATTTCAGTGTCACCTTTAATCTCCTTCTGAGTTTGCTTTTGTTTGGCTGTATAGACTTCTCTGCCGTGAATTGTAGATTCCGAAGGTCCAGGCGGATGTTTGCTTGGTCCCTTAATGCGTTCGGTATCAATTTCGACCTCCGTCGTAAATGGCTTTTTGACTAGTTTCGGAGGAGGCTGAACTGCTTCTTGCGGTGTCTCTTCCCTGAAAGAAAATGATAAAATCATTATTAGAACTGTACATTATCATGTTTGGTTGCACGTAGATGGACATTATTAGAAGGAAAATAGAAAACTTACAGATTTTCTTGATATTTCTGAGCCATTCCTTTGGCAATGGAACTGCTGACGACCTTCTCGCCGGGGATGGCAAATTGATGAGAAGTTTCTCTCAACCGAGATTCTTTCAAAACCTGGTCCTCTTCGAGACTCATCAATTTCGAATAATAATCATCGCTTTTCTTACTTTTCACCGACTTTTGCCAATCGGTTTCTGGCTCTTTGAATACCTTCTGTCCAAGATGTTCAGTCGCGATGTCGATACCTTGAGAGACATTATGATGTCTTTCGTCGAAAACTTTTTTCAGTTCAGTTTCCTCTTCTTGACGGTCGGTTTGATATTGCGTCAGCTCGGAATCGTACCACGCTGAGAAAATATGTCATTAAACTGTGCTCTTGTATTCTTAATAATGAAAAAAAAATATCCATCCAAGTCACTAAATGATAAACTCATGCACGATAGTACCAATATCGAATTAATAACATAATCGTACATGACGAAATTGAAACAATTTTCACGTTATACACAACGGGGTATTTCAATACATTATTTAAATCACGATGCAACGAAAATACACTAATTTTTTTTTTACCATTATTCTAGGCAATATTTTAAAGGACTCTCAAGGATGGAAACGGAAATATTGAGATTAGCGAACACGGTCAAGGTCAACATATTTTCAAACAATTAATCAATCTGGGGTATTGAAAACGATCAACTAGAAAAAATGTGCTTACACGAGGTCGATGGTTCGTTATTTACTTAAAATATGACAACTTTGATGTTGACAATACGGATATAAAAAATAAGACACATTTATAGTAGATGCATTTGTAACAATAGAAAAACACATAACAAAGGGGCTACATTAGAAGTTGTGATGATGAAATTAACAGGAGGTAACGTCATAAATGAAGTTACACGGTGGACAACATAAAATTTCCTTGTTTTCGACTTCCATACCTGATGATGCTTCTTTTCTTCAAATAATCCGTCAATCGAGTGACTTTCTAATTCATACATCTGTCAGACTGTTAATGATCGTCGAACGATTCCCGATGTCCGATCACCGTTGTGCAATGCTGCCGATATTTTGACGAAATCTTTTGGGAATAGGAGTAACGGGAGGTAGGATGTGGGTATCTGTGATTTTGTTGGCGTAACCTCGAGTAATTCGTAGTTCTCGAATAATAATGTACGTGTTGCATCATTTTTGTATGTTGGACCGATCGCGTATTATTTTTTTAATGATATGTCATTAGTGTTAATTTGCTTTCTTTGGCATGTATGATGAAGTGACTTTGTGAATTCGGTTATATGTTAAAATTACCGAACAACAGCAGACTGATTTCAATTTCAAAATAGTTTTTCAAACTTGATTGACAAATTCAAATAATTAATAAATGGAATCAATCGATCATTATGTTTAAATTTCTTTGCTCATTGGGTTTTCATTTTATCTTCAATTATTACAAATAAAATTCTATTAATCTGAAAAGCTTTTACTAAAGATTTTAAAAAACTACTACAGCCAGCTGTCGTTTCGGAGTGAATATTGTTGGTGTTCGCTGAATCGTATAACTTACGTCTTGGGGAATTCTTAAGAACTCCTCGGTAGTCATCGCTTCTTGGTTTGACGGTCAGGGTAGTTTCTGTACGTGCTTCTCCAACGGAACTCCTTGCAATTACTTCGACTTTACCGTGATCGTATTGCCTTGTTTTCGGAATATCCAAATGATACATGCCATCGTATGTCAATTTATAGCGTGCACCCTGAATCAAAAGTGGTTGGTTATTAAGAAAATCAACCGCACTGTCGTCGTGTAAATAGTTCCTATGATTTTTACTCACATTAACAACATGGTTTCCTTTTATTAACCACATAACTCGGGGTTTGGGGTAACCAGTGACGCGGCAGCAGAATCTGGAACAATCGCCTTCCTCAACCGTTACCGGCTCGGGTTTGCTGACAAATGTGGGAGGAGCACGGACTTTTTCGGCTTCTGCTTCTTCTTCCGGAACACTGCAGAAACGATAAGAAATATAATAAAGACATTTTCATTTAATGATTTTTTTAAGCGCCATTATTGAGTACTTACATTTGCCAGGAAGCCTCCATTTCTCTGATCTTTTCAATGCTCTTCATTCCCTTCGGCAACTGCGTTTCATAAATAATGCCGGGTTTGCCTGCGGTCTTGATGACAGCTCGAGTTTCATCCATGCCGTAAAGATTCGTTGCTCTGCATACGTATTCTCCGCTGTCTTCGGGATAAACCCATCCAAAGTTCATTGCTACGTAACCAAAGTCATAGATTGGCGTGAATCGATTCTTATGGTGTAACGGTTTGCCGTTAAAGAACCATTCAACTTTCATGTTTGGATCGCCAACTGGTGCGAGCTGACATTCAAACTTGGTCTTGTTCATTTCTACGAGCTCGACTTGGTTTTCTATCTGTGTGACGAAACGTGGAGGTTGTTTTTTATCCGCGTCGTAAAGATCGTCTTCTGTAAGGTGAATTTCAGAAGTATATTTCTTAATCGTTGCTTCCATTTGCATTAAAGCTTCGGACTTCTTCATTCCTCGTGGTACTTGATTCTGGAGAATAATGCTTGGTAGTTCTGGAATAATGGAAAAAATGATATAAATCTAACACCACAGAATACGAAATATTTTCCGAATTTTTCACTCAATCAGCAAATGATGTTATTGATGCATTTGCGATTAAAAGTGTGGTATGACTTACGTTTGCAGGATACTGAAGCTCTTGTTGTATCTTCACCTAGATCGTTAATGGCCTTGCAAACATATTCTCCTGAATCCTCAGCATAGACATAGAGAATATCCATAGATACGAATCCCATATCATAAACATTTCTATAACGATGACCGGCAGGTATAGATTTTCCATTTCTATACCACTCGATTCGTAGATTTGGATCATCTTTCGGCTCGACTCTACACTCGAAACGTACATTTTCCGATTCTTCAACGGTAACGGATTGAATCTGTGTAATGAATCGTGGGGGTTGGCGTGGAGGTTCTGGTGGTGGTGCTTCCGTTACAGGCCCGCGTTCCAGTTCTTTTAATTTCTCGCCGCTCATGCCAGTAGGAAGTTGAGAATCGAAGTCAATTGTCTTCTTAGCTGTAAATACAAATTATAAATGTGTTAAAACAGAAAGTAACATATGATTTGGATGAATTTGATTCTTTTACTTACACTTGCATGTAATCGTGGCCTTGGTTTGAGCAGTGCCCCATTTATTTGTTGCTCTGCAAACGTATTCTCCGCTATCACGTGCGTAAGTGTAAGACATATCTAACGATATGAATCCAAAGTCATTAATTTGGTGTACTCTTGAACCAGTTGCAAACGGTCTTCCATTATGGAACCAGTCAACGCGCATTGTCGGATCACTAACGGGCTCTAAACGACAGTCAAAGTGACTCGGACCGGATTCTTCTACTTCGATATCCTTTAGTTCGACTACAAATCTTGGAGGGTTTGGTTTCTCCTCTTCTGATAAAATCTCATCTCTCTTGTATAGGGCCTCTTCTAGCTTCTGGATGCTTTCGGTTCCAGTTTTGAAATTGGTGGGAAGTTGAGGTTCGAGAATGATACCCTGTCGGCCGCGCACTTGAAGTTTGCATGAAACAGTTGCTTCTCCGTGTCGATTCGTGGCTTTACAAGTGTAGTGCCCAGAATCTCTTTGGTAGCAATTAGCAACTTCAAGAATAACAAAACCAAAGTCATGAATAGTTTTGACTCTGGACCCTGCGAGAAGAGCTTTTCCATTGTGGAACCACTCTACTCTCATACTTGAATCGTTCACGGGCTGAAGTCGACATTCGAAGTGGGCAAGAGAATTTTCAGAAAGAGCTAAATCTGACGGAGTGGTGATAAATTCTGGTGGCCTTCCAGTATCGTCATCAGGAATAGGTTGTCCAGGTTCCGCACCGAGGCCTTCCAATTCTGCTATCTTGTCAATAGTGCTTTCCATTCCCTTTGGTAGCTGAGATTCAAGAATAATACTGCGTTTGCCAGTACACTTCATGGAGCACGTTGTGACAGCTTCTCCGTATTCGTTGGTTGCTCGGCAGCTGTATTCGCCGGAGTCTTCTGGATAAATTGGAGATATTTCTAAAATTACAAATCCAAAGTCGCAGAATGTACGGAAGCGAGAGCCGGTTTTGAGTGGTTTTCCATTCCAGAACCATTCGACCTGAAAATAAGTTAGTGATAAATGGTCGATTATTAAATAATAACTCAACGTACTTAATTTTATAACGCGAATATTAAGTTTAAGTGATTACAATGTGAAATAAATATATTACCTTCAATTTCGGATCATCAGTTGGAGTAAGTCTAGCTTCGAAGTGTGCACTTTCTCCTTCACGAAGTCCATCAAGATTACTTAACGGCACGGTAAAAACGGGTGCCTTTCCTTTTTCTTCGGTGATTCGTTCATCCTTGGTTTTTACCATCGAATCCTCCAATGTCTGTATCTTTTCTAGACCACCTTCCATTCCTTTTGGTAGTTGAGAATCTAAGATCAAGTTCGCCTTTGACAGGCATCGTAGAGTTGCTTTTGTAGAATCTTCACCATACTTATTCACAGCTCGACATTCATATACCCCGGAATTCTCTTCATAACAATAAAGAATATCAAGAATAACAATGCCGAAATCGTGGAAGGTTCTGTATCGATGACCATGCGGTAATTTCTTGCCATTGTAGTACCATTCGATCTTCAAGTCAGGATCTGTGACTGGAGTTAATCGCGCTTCAAAGTGAGCCGATTGTCCTTCAACGAGTCTTGTAATATCGGTTATTTGTGTAATGAACCTTGGTGGTTCTGCTACTGGCGTCGCAGGGGTTGCTGGGTGTTCACCAGTGTAACTTTCTAGTTCTCGAATTCTTGCCAGTGAGTCTGGTTGCAAAGAATCCAAGTACACTCCACTTTTGCCGAAGCATGTTATTTGTGCTTTTGTATAGTCTTCTCCAAATTTATTGCTTGCTTTACATATGTACTCGCCAGTATCGTGTGACATCACTCCTGCAATATCCATCACGACAAAACCAAAGTCCGACACCATCTTATAACGAGATGAGTGACGTAAGGGGTTTCCGTTGTGGAACCACTCTACTTTCATGTTAGGATCTCCGACTGGGATTAATGTACATTCAAAGTGTACGGATTGGCCATCTTTTAAACCTTCTAGAGATTGAATATGGGTTGTAAATTTAGGTTTCTGTCCTTTAGATCTGTCAACACACTCAAGAGTTACGCTGATCTCATCTTTTCCCCATTTGTTTGTTGCTCTGCAACTGTACGTTCCTGAATCTTCGATCTTTGTTCCAAGTACCTCGAGGACAACCATTCCGAAAGCATAAACTGTACGGGTACGGTGACTGGCTTCCAATGGTTTCCCATTGTAGAACCACTCAACAACCATGGTTTGATCTCCGGTGGGAGTAAGAGAAGCTTCGAAATGGGCGATTTCTCCTTCAGACAGGTTAGTAAGATTTTCAAATAGCGAAGTAAAGACTGGTGGATGACCTTCATCACTTTCAGGTGCCTTTCCATCAGGTCGTTTAAGGGATTCCTCAAGATCTTGGATTGCCTCCAAACCTTCTGTTCCTTTAGGATGTTGTGAACGTTCGATGATACTTTCTTTTGTCGAACAATATATTGTCGATGAAGTGAAAGCCTCGCCAGCTTTGTTATATGCTTTACAAGTGTAGATACCACTATCTCTGTCATATACATCAGTTAGGTCTAAAGTAACGAAACCAAAGTCACTCGTCATCTTAAATCTTGAACCGTGCTCCAATGCCTTAGCATTGAAGAACCATTCAATCTTCAAATTCGGATCGTCTTTGGGTTCGACCTGCCCTTCAAGATGTAGCGGTTGTGCTTCTCCTAATTTAAATTCAGGCTGTAATGGAACCGTCCAAACTGGCTTCGGATATTCGTGTTCTGGGCCGGCATCGGGTTTAATCGCCTTTGAAAGATAAGCTTCATCGACTTCTTTTACTTTTTCAAATCCAGCTTCACCTTGGGGATGTTGCGTCTGCCGATAGATACTCTGCTTACTGGTACATTTTAATGTTCCCGTTGTTTGCGCCGATCCCTTTGAGTTGGTGGCTTTTACCGTTATTAATCCAGAGTCTTCTTCGTAAGTGTGATTAACATCAAGAGCGACATACCCAAAGTCATAAGTTGACTTATACCTAGCACCAGTTGGTAATGGTTTTCCATTTAGGAACCATTCGATTTTCATTGTCGGGTCTTTTGATGGTTCAACATTACATTCAAAGTGTACGTTGTCTCCTTCGGTGCATTCAACATTATTAAGATGAGTGATAAAGACGGGCTCTTCATAAGTTGGTTCAGGTTGTTCTTTCGTTAATACGTGCGGCTGTTCGAGAGCATCGATCTTGGATAGAGCATCTGGATGAAGCGTATCTCCTAGCAGCCAATGTCGGTCAACAATTTTAAGACTGCTTGTTGAGACAGCCTCTCCAAGCAAATTGGTTGCTTTACAAGTGTAAAGCGCGGAATCATCATCCCTAAGGCCATTAATGGATAATGTGACCAACCCGAAGTCGAAAGTGCTACGCAATCGGGTTCCCGTCTGCAGAGCAACTCCGTTCTTGAACCATTCAACGCGGAGGTTTGGATCAGCGCGTGGTTCTACTTGTGCTTCAAGGTATACGTGCTGGCCTTCTACCAATTTATCGTAGCTCTTCAGATGTGTTGTGAAGACTGGGGCTTGTTGCGGTGTAGTGTCGACAAACATTTCCGGTACTTTGTTCATTTCTGCTTCCTTTAATTGAATCTTCTTCCATGCATCGGGCTGAATCGCATCTCCAGAAATAGCTGACCTTGCTTTCACCTTCAAAGATATTGAAGATACGGCTTCTCCAGCTTTATTGATTGCTTTGCATGTATAAACTCCGGAATCTTCAGCGATGACTTTCATGATATCAAGTGTCACAAATCCAAAGTCGTGGTTTACGTGGAAACGGGATCCTTTAAAACAATAAATAAGTTTAGTTTATAGCAATGAATAGAGAAACCACATGTAAAAAAATAACAAGTAAGTAATGATTAAATTAGTAAATAACTTACCCATTTTCAACTCTACGCCGTTGACGTACCACTCAAATCTTAAACTTGCGTCTCCTACTGGAACAACTCGGCACTCATAGCGAGCGATTTGTCCCTCCCACAGCTCTGTTGGACCAGTCAAAAGCTGAGTGAAAATTGGTTTATCGAACACTTTCTCGGGTTCTTCGGATCGAGAAGGTCCCTTATCAGCCTCAAGTCGGGCAATCTTACGTTGAGCTTCAGGATGGTGAGAATCCATTTGGATATTTGCCTTTGCTACAATACACATTTTTTTATTATTCGAAAGAATCGTATTTTTACAGTATACGAAAATAAAGATTATATGAGTAACCGTTAAGGCATGAAGAAATCATTAATTTAACTTACTTTGTACTGTCATAGATGCAGTTGTAACAGCTTCACCGAGTGCGTTAGAAGCGCGGCACATGTATACTCCTTCATCTTCATCGCGAACGTGGGCCATATCGAGGGAAACGTATCCAAAGTCATGGACTTTTGTGATACGCGAGCCTTAAGAAATATAATGCGAATATAAATTGTGGACCATATACAAATTTGAATGATGATTTATTAAATCGAATACAGATATGAATTAATTGTAAGCAGTGATTGCAATAAAATGAAAATGAAATTTCTAGGCGCAAGTGCAACGCAATGAATGTATTGAAATAAATTTTTTTAATGTATATTAAGTAAGCTTTGAACTTTCCAAGTCTGCGACATGCAATTCACGTGCAATACGTGTAAAAGAATATTTGATGTGTGATTCTTTGATGATGAAAGAGTCAAAATGATAAAAAGGTTTACTTGTTTCTATCTGCGTTTCGTTTCTAAACCACTCGACCTTGAGTGTTGGATCACCTACAGGTATCAGCCTACATTCAAAGTGTGCAATTTTTCCTTCGGGTATCATATCTATGTTCTGCAATGGCTGTGTGAAAACGGGACGTTGCAGCGTTTGCGGTTCGGGAACGGTTGGTCGCTGCCAGGGTTGCTGAGATTCAAGCTCGCGGATCTTTTCCAATCCTTCGGGTCGCTGAGATTCACGGATGATGTCTTCGCGTGCAATCACTTTCAAATCAATCGAAGATACACACTGTCCAAGTGCGTTAATAGCGCGAACGGAGTACTGTCCAGCGTCTTCGGGAACGGCATGTCCGATATCCAGAGCGACATATCCAAAGTCAAATGTTACGTGGAAACGTGACGCAGATGGTAAAGGTTTTCCGTTGTGGAAAAATTCGATTCGAAGATTGGCGTCATGTAGCGGTTCCACCTGGCACTCGAAATGTGCCGTTTGGCCTTCATAAATTTCGGTGGTTCCCTGAATTAAAAAAAATATTATGATTGAGGATGAGGAACGTACAGTTAAATCATACTCAATGACTTTGAATATGCATTTTCTTAATTTTTACCAAATAGTACGTTTACTTACTCTGAGCTCTGTAATGAATCTAGGTGCGAAAATAGGAGGCTCTTCGACCTCGAGACGAGCTGGATGACCTTGAGCTTCGAGTTCTCGGATCTTCTCAAGACCATCAGGATGTTGAGTATCGAGAAGAATACTGCGTCGAGCTGAAAATATTATTTCGTAATGAATTTTTCAAATTTTGTCAATTTACATTGTCGAAATGATTATTTTTCAAACTAGGAATTCATAAAATTGACTTACAGCCAACTTTAATGGTGCAAGTATTGACAGCTTCTCCAGCGAGGTTAGTAGCTTTACACATATAAGTGCCAGAATCTTCAGAGTAGGCATATAATATATCAAGAGCCACGTAACCGAAATCGTGCGTCGTTCGGAAACGATGCCCGGTCCTGACAGCAACTCCATTAACGAACCATTCTATTTTCAAATTGGCATCATTAATTGGCTCAACTCGGCATTCGACATGAGCATGCTCTCCTTCCTTAAGGTGATCTAGACTGTTCAATGCTGTCAGGAAGACCGGCTTCTGATGGACCACTTCTTTCTCGGCTTCCTGCTTAATCTCTACAGTTTCAAGTTCTCGAATCTTCTCTAAACGTTGGGCATCCAGAGTGTCGAGGCATAATCCTTGTTTTGCTGTTTAGAAGATTAATTTATTAAAAATGGCATTTGGAATATTGATACTGAATTGTACAAAATATCTTAACATGAAATGTTGACTTACAATCAACAGAAATAACGCAAGTAGTGACAGCCTCTCCCATGATATTTCTTGCTTTGCACATATACGTTCCAGAATCCTCGGGATATGCGTAGAGGATGTCTAAAGCGACATATCCGAAATCATACGTAGTTTTAAATTTATGTCCTTGTGGAACGGGCTTTCCATTTCTGAACCATTCAACGACCATGGTTGGATCATTTACTGGTGTTAATGTAGCTTCTAAATGCGCACTCTTTCCTTCCGGTAGATGTTCGATATTTTTCAATGGTCTTCCAAATTTAGGTTTCTCAGCAACAATTACATCTTCATGGTCAGTGCGCTTGTACCGTGAGTCGTCCTCAAGATACTGTATCTTTTTCAGCGCACCTTCATGTTGAGTTTCGCGAATGATCGATGCTCGTGCTATAAAGATATATCATTTAAAAATTAATCTTTTTCGTTTAAACGATTACCATTTTTTGTGGTTGCCTATTAAACAAAACACGTATCAGAATAAATAAGATTGACTTACATTTAACATCAAGATTAATCGCGCTTTGGGCCTGGCCAAGTTTATTTGTCGCCTTGCAAGTGTAAGTGCCAGAATCTTCAGCATAAACAGATAAAACATCAAGAGAAGCGAAACCAAAGTCGCAAGCAGTTCTGTACCTATGGCCTGTAGACAATGGCTTTCCATTGTGGAACCATTCAACTTTCATATTTGAATCGGGATAAGGTTCGATGCGACATTCATAATGCGCACTTTGACCTTCAACAAGATTTTTCGGCCCATTCAATTGTACAGTGAAAGAGGGCTTCTCTTTTATAACAAACTCTTCTTGTTCACGACGCTGGTATTTGCTTGAATCCTCCAAAGCTTGCAATTTGGACAAGGAACTTTCATGCTGTGACTCGAATTGAAGTGCTGCTTTCGCTGTGAATCACAATGTAACGTTAGATGCGAGTTATAATTAATATAACAATATTAGTTTGATTGTATTATATGGGAAATCAACATACATTGAACGAAGAGACAGGCCGAAGTTACAGCTTCTCCTAGTTCATTAATAGCCCGACAAGTATAAGTTCCCGAATCTTCTGGATTTACGTATTTCATATTTAATGCAACGTAACCAAAGTCGTGCATAGTTGTTACTCGATTTGCTAAAATTTCAAATGACGACAATTAGGTAAATCTATCACAGGTATAAATGAATCACAGGTATTACACATATGAGAATTCAACGTACATGCAGATATCGGTACTCCATTGCGGAGCCATTCGATCTTGAGTTTGGAATCGCCAACTGGAATTACTCGGGCCTCGAAGTGAGCAGCTTGATTTTCAGCGACTCTAAGATCTTTAATGGGCATAGTAAAGACCGGAGCTTGAGATATATATTCTTCTTGAGCCGTTTTCCGTTGATAACGGGAGGTGTCTTCCAACTGTCTTAGTCTTTGTAGAGCTTCTTCATTTTGAGTTTCCAAATAAATTGATTTTTTAGCTGAAAATTTATAATATATACATTGACTTTTATCCCAGTATTTTCAACGTATTGTATCGCGCTGCAGCGATATGAATGTAGTGTCAGTAAATGGGCAGTATTTCTTATCGTTACTATTTTACTTACATTGAACAGTGGCTAATGCCGAAGTGATGGCATCACCGATTGCATTCTTTGCCCGACACGTGTAGGTTCCCGAATCTTCTGGGTACGCATACATGATGTCCAGTGCAACAAATCCGAAACTGTTCGTTTCAACGAATCTTGAACCAGCCTTTACTGGGTTATTATTATGGAACCATTCTACTTTCATGGTTGCGTCCGATACAGGGATAAGTCTGCACTCGAAGTGAGCACGCTGGCCTTCTTTAATTTCAACATTATTCAACGAACTAGTGAATATCGGAGCTTGCGTTGTAGTTTCATCCGTCACTTCACGGCGCTGATATTTAGCTCTATCTTCGAGGTAATTGATCTGTTCGAGGCCGGTTTCGTTTTGGGTATCGGTAAGAATTTGTGCCGTTGATCGGCAGCTCAAGGCGCAATTCACCTCGTCACTGCCGACCAGATTGACAGCGCGACATGTGTAAGTGCCAGAATCTTCAGCAATTAGGTCGATCACGTCAAGGGCAACATATCCAAAGTCATGAATGGGTCGGAAACGATGTCCTACAGTTACTGGGCGTCCGTTCTTGTACCATTCTACTTTCAAGTTTGAATCGGTGACTGGTTCAAGTTTACACTCAAAGTGAGCATGTTGTCCTTCGCGCAGATTCTCTTGATTCTTTGGCCGAGTAACGAATTTTGGTCTGATAGTTACGACTTCATCGACAAGTTCATTTCGTTTGTATCGAGATGCATCTTCTAGGTATTGAATCCGTTCTAATCCTTCAGGATGTTGCGATTCAAGCAACAGATCCTTCTTCGCGTGAACGCGAACTGAGCAAGAAGTCACAGCTTCGCCCAGTTGATTACGAGCTTGGCATGTGTAGACTCCAGAGTCTTCTGGATAAACTCCAAGAATATCAAGAGCCACGTAATCGAATTCGTAAGATGGCCTAAAGCGATGACCAATTTTTACAGGTCTGCCATTAACGAACCAATCAACTCTCATTGAAGAATCGCCAACCGGTTGAAGGCGACATTCCAGATGAACATTCGTCAGTTCGACTGTCTCGATATTGTGCAGAGGTCTTGTGAACTGAGGTGCTTGTCTTACAGTTACATCTTCCTGCTGAGTTCTGCGGTACTTCGATGAATCTTCCAGCATTTGGATTTGCTCGAGGGACTGTTCATGTTGTGTGTCGGTAACAACGTCAGATCTACCTATGACACGAACGCACGCCGATGTGTGTGCAGTTCCTAAGTGATTTGTGGCCCTGACTGTATATTCGCCAGAATCAAGAGCGGTGGTATGCACGATGTCAAGGGCAACAAATCCGAAATCGTAGTATGTTCGGAAACGGGAACCCACGGTAACTGGTTTTCCATTTTGGAACCATTCTACACGCATAGTAGGGTCGCCCATTGGTTCGAGGCGACATTCCAAGTGAATATTCTTGCCCTCACTAACGGGTTGTGGGTCACTCAGAGGTTGGACGAAAATCGGTTTTGATTTTGAGATTTCTTCTATATGATATTGTGGTTCGACGAACTTCGAATCCTCCATTCGTGAGGTCTTTTCGTACAATCCGCGGTGCATAGAGCTTGTATCGATACTTGAGCGAGCTGGAAAACAAGATGTTGATATTACCTTATATTGTTCATATCTTAACTTGTTACATAAAACAAGAATGTATTATTATGTGTGGAATAGGTTAATTTGTAATTGTTCAATTATTGAGTTTCGACTTACTTTCAACGACCATAGTAGCTTGCAAACGTGCTTCGCCTAAGGCATTTTTGGCAACTACAGTATAAGTTCCTGCATCTTCTGAACGAACTTGCATTATATCGATCGCAACGTATCCAAAGTCGTGGTACGTTTGAATTCTGTTCGCGGCGGTAATTGGTTTTCCATCGTGGTACCATTCGATTTTCATAGTCAGATCATTCTGCGGTTCAACGCGCGCTTCAAAATGAGCCCTTTGATTCTCAACGATTTTGTTGGTCCCTTTCAAAGGTCCCAAAAAGCGAGGTGCTTGTTTGACTTGAGTGTCCTCTTCTGTTTTACGCGTGTAACGGCTAGAATCTTCCAGGGTTTGGATCTTTTGTAAGCCCATTGGGTGCTGACTGTCGTATATTATGTCGTTTTTAGTAATCACACTCAATTGTGCCGTCGTATATGTCTCACCGGATCGATTATAGGCGCGGCACGTGTAAATGCCGACGTCGTGAATTGAAACAGATTTAATGGTGAGGGCGACGTAACCAAAGTTAAAGAAGGTTGTGATTCGTGAACCTAAAACAGAAAGAAGTAAGTGTAATGTATATTTTATAATTAATTGGGATTAACATAAAACACAATTCAAGTAAACAGATGAAAAATTAGAAAGAACTGTTTTCTTACTAGCTTCGACGGGACGTCCGTCTTTGAGCCATTCTACGCGGAGGTTTGAATCTCCGACTGGTTCCAGCCGAGCTTCAAAGTGTGCAAATCCACCCTCGCGGATGCTAATTTGATCCTTGATGGGTGTTTTAAATTCCGGTGGGCCAAAGCGTTCAGGTTGCTCCTGAACATACTTTTGCTGCATTGCTTGCTGATACGCTTCCAACTCCTCGGCAGCCTCGATATATCTCTGTTGTTCTGGGATTCCAAGGTCCCCGGTGACATTAGTACGTGCTATAAATAAACAATTTCATATATTATTCTACGAATAAATTATTATTTTACATTGTTGTAACTTCAGAATTCAGACTACGGATATTTACCAAAGACTCGAAGAGAAGCAGTGCTGACAGCTTCTCCTGCACGATTGACAGCCCTGACGGTATAAGAACCAGCATCTTCAGCCCGTAGGTGCAAAATGTTAAGCGAGACGTATCCGAAGTTGAAGATGGTCGTGATTCTCGAACCTGCAAAAATTTGAATGAAGATAACAAAGTTTTACCGAAAAGTAATGTGTTAATTTATAAGATAGTCAAAAAAGACATACTGGCTGTTATTGGTCTTCCATCCTTGTACCACTCCACTCTCATAGTAGGGTCACTAACGGGAGTAAGCTGAGCTTCGAAGTGGGCATTTCGGCCTTCTTGTAATTCTCCCAGTTCCTGTAGTGGCCGAATGAAGACGGGACATTGCGAAGAGATTTCATGAATGCTTTCTTGCCTTTGATACTTGCTATAGTCTTCAAGTTGTTGGATATATCGCAGGCTGTCGGGGTGTTGGCTCGTTTGCTCAATTGTGGCGCGAGCTAAAAATTGTATGACAGTGAGTGGATTGAATAAAGACACAGCGTAAAAAGTTATCGATTATTTAAATAAACATCTACCAGTAACGCCAAGGGTGGCACGTGATTCAGCGACTCCAGTCGAGCTGACAATTCGGCATATATATTCGCCGCTGTCCTGTAGCATGACGCTGATCAAATCCAATGCGATGAATCCAAATTGGAATATGGAAGTCGCGCGGGAGCCTAGACAACGAATTGAATAATCGATATGAGAATAAAACTTTTATCCGAATTGTGAAAAAACTTTTTCTTATGTTTGCCAGTTTACTTACTTGCTTCTAAAGCTCGCCCATTGACATACCATTCCACCCTCATGGTTGGGTCGCCCACCGGTTCGATTCTGGCCTCAAAGTGAACACGTCCACCCTCGATCTGATGGAGATCGCGCAACGGGATGATAAAGCGTGGCGGAGGATAAATCCTATCTTCCTCGGATGGAGGCAAATAGGGTTTAGCCCGTTCTACATGTCTCAGGTAGATCACTTCGGGACCAGGCGCAGGTCTAAGCAAACATTTTGTAAATGATGATGTGAACGTTTTTTTTTTTTAAGAAGTCTTCATGTTTTTAACTTAATTTCAGGACAATACTGGTACCAGATTGACTAAAATTAATAATAATTATTGGAATTGAACGTACTCAGGTTCGATGACTTTCGTCGGTCGAGGTAGGTTCAGGCGTCTTGGTTCGGGGGTCGCTCCTTTCGGTGTTTCAACAAACAGGCGTGCTCGAGTGGCAGTGGTGCCTGCGACATTTTGCGCTGTGCACTGATACCAGCCCGCATCGGCGAACTTGGTTCTCGAGATGTCGAGCGATGAGGCGCCACTGCCGTCCGATGAAATCCTTACGTCGGAGCTTGAGACTATTGGTACACCGTCCTTAAAAACGAAAAAGCCATAATGTGAATTAATTCTCTAATATTTCTTATAATTCATTTAGGTGTAGAATATATTTTTCAGAGCGGTGCTTACCTTCTGCCAAGATGTTCGTGGCATTGGCGTACCAACAGCTCTAGCTGAGAAGTTGACGGGTTCGCCTTCCTTTACATTCGCAGTAGTGAATCGTTCGACAAATTTCGGTGCCAGGACTTGCTCTTTTTCAATGACATTGAGATTACATTGGAAGGAAGTTTCTCCAGCTTTGTTGCGAGCTACGCAAGTTACTACGCCGTTATCCAATCGGCTGACGTTCGTGATCATCAGCGAATTATTGCCGGATTCGTTTACGAGAATTTTGTGCGTTGCATCGTTCGCAACTGCATATCCATTAATGTACCATGAGACTTCCGGATAGGGTCGGCCAGTTACGCGACAATCGAATCTGAAAATCAGATACATAGAGTAAATAATGACACCAAGACATAAAAGTTTATCAACTACGTTTAGCACTAAATTTGAAACAATACCTTGTCATTTTTCCTTCGGTGACATCGCGGTCGGCGCATGTTCGCACAAAGTTTGGTGCGAGCACTTTTCCGCCATCTGATGGTTCTTGGGTCACAGTTTCAGTCTGATAGCTTTTAATGATCTCCTTACTCTGCATCGTCTGCAAAGGAACGTGATCGACTTGGTCGGTCGGCTCGATTGCAAGGTACGCTGAGCTAACTGTGCACCCTTGTGGATTTTCAGTGAGGAGAGAATAATGTCCACCATCCTCGGAGCGTGCATTACGAATTTTCAATGTCGCCTGCTGATTCGAATAGCTAGTTTCGATGTGCTGCGAGTCGCGAAGTCGTTGGCCGTTTTTGAACCAGGTTAGCTGTAAATGTCATTCTCAATTAAGATCACTCCTTTTCAAATTTATCAGTCATTCTTTAGAGTAATTACTTAAGAATGAAACGTTATATATCACCAAAATGAAATTAGTTACGTAAATTTTTATTGAATTTTTCTTATTTTTGATTTGTACGATTGACTCACCCTCGGCTTAGGGTTTCCGGAGATTTTCGCAACGAAAACGGCGTCGGATCCTTCGACAAGCTTCGAATTCCTCGGTTTCTGCGTAATCTGCGGCGGTGAAACCGGTCCCAGGTTTCGCTCGACTGTTTGCGAGATCTGCGAGTCTGACTCGCCCACGAAACGCCGTGTGATCGATTCACGATATTCCGTTTCGCGTAGTATTCTGTATTCGAAGGTGTCAACCTGCAGATTTCAAGATCACGTTAATCCCTGTGATTTGCGAGTATTATACACGGCTAGTAATATGAAAAAATAGGGAAAATAGTCTCATACCTTGAAATCTTCCATGGAACCGTTGGAGCCGTTCATGTAACGCTTGTCATAAGTTTGTTGGTAACTGCGTTGCTGGTACGTTTCGGTCTTGTGGCCTCCGAGGTGCGGCTGCGGTACGGGACCGAATCCTTCCGGTTGTATGTATACGGAACAAATAGCTTCTCCATATTGATTTTTGGCATGACAAGTGTACTCTCCTTCATCACCAGGGCCGATCTGATTAATCTGAAGCTTGACGATACCCGTTCTGTCGTCGTAGGACATGCGGAATTTCTGCGACTCGAGCAGGGGCGCTCCTCTATGAATCCAAGAGACGACTGGCTTCGGACTGCCCCGCACTCGGCCCTCGAAAATTGCGTTTCCGCCCTGTGCGAATCTTGCATTTTTGAAAATCTGTTCGAAGACTGGTGGCGAGGGATCCCCCGGCCTTCCGGTGAACCTAAATCCAAAAAAGAATTTACATAAGACAATGCTGACTCTGATAAAATAAAAAAAAAAATTCACTTTTATAATTATTGTTTTATTAAAAAATGATTACATTAAATCGACAACTTGATTTTGAATTTAATCAATAAAATATTAAATAAAGCAAATAAAAAAAAATTTGTTTAATTACAATTGTGCAATTGAGAAGCCAATGAACATTAGTAAGTGTTTAATAAGTACAACTCGAAGTGTAAATTTTGTGTTTTTTTTTGGCGTAATGGTCAATTTTTAACTTTAATCAAATCTACGTAATATCAATGCGAGACGCATAAAGTCGTTTGCCCAGTCGGAGCAGTGACTTACGTTGGTATCGTAGGCGTCGTCTGCGTGACTATCTCGCCTTGAACTGCAACAGAGGACAAGAGAAATGATAGATTAGTGGTTTGCTTGGCCAAAAAGCAGGATTGTTCGAAGATATATTGCACATGAAATTATATACAATGAATTGTATTCTTTTATTTTTCTTTAATTTATAGTGATTTCGTCATTATGAGTGAGTCGACTCTGTTCTGTTGAAATCACTATAAACATATATTATTTATATATATATACCGTTTAACAACATTTTTATTTATACATTTTTTTTTAATCAATAGACATCGAATAGATGACGTCATTCGCAGAGAAATAAAATGAAACCAGTAATTAGAAATATTCTCTTACAAGTAAGATTTATTTTTTACGTCAAGTTATAAATTGATTACGTATGAAGTAATTAGCTGCGAAAGAATTTCCACATTGTATTCGACTTTGACATTTTTGTTTGCATTTTGGCTGTCACGATCTAGTCTGAATCAACGGTTTCAAATTTCATTTTTGTCGAGGTAAAATAGACGGGCAGATGATGTCAGCCACTTGTGGCACTTCTGTCAGTCAGTCGTCGGTACACATTTTGATGTTTATATTTATAACAGGTTTTGCCCAAACAAATGCGGTCAATGTTACAATTACAATTTCCGTGATTAAACTTATCATCGGGATTATTTTTTAATTGAAGAAACTCAACGTGAACAATATCGCAGTTTCAGGTATTATCAGAGACATTATAATTTCAAGCTTTCCTGAAAGACGATCCAGAAACGCGAGACCCGTCGTCTTACATTCGCCATCGAAAAAAGGATCTAGAGTAAATCGGCTCCTCGAGATTTAGAAAAGAGTGGGCGAGGCGAACATGTCTATCGTGGAGCAAGGCATAAATGCAGCATATTTCTTCGATGATGATGTGCCCTCGATGGAGGACACAAGCCGGCGAGCTTTTGGTCACCCGGTAGAGAGCGTGGGGTGAAAGAGACTATTTTTGAGCGAGATAGGATCACGTTACCGGGACCCATTTTATACACGGCGCCCAGTACTACGACGATCTCTCTCTCTCTCTCTCTCTCTCTCTCTCTCTCTCTTGTCATTCGGTCTCTTTTTCGCACGTCTAATTCTATTTATTTTCAATTCTGTCTCTTTCTCCGTTTTCCTCGTCTCTGGCCTTCTTTCTCTTTTGAGATTTTATTGGTCTCTTCTCTCTTACTCTTTCTTTCTCTCCCTCTCTCTCTCTTATTCTCCTTTCGCATAATACAGTATTAAGAGCCTTCGACTATCTTCGCGCGAATCGAGTCACTGATTAAAATAACGTGGCAGACCGTGGCGAAAAGATAACTCGGTATATAATTCGTTCAGAAACCCCTTTCTTTCTCCTTTCTTCGTATTTTCATACTGTATTTTTACGTTGACCTATTTTTCCATCCAGTTTTCCCTCGGCGCCTCTCCATTTATTTACGATTTGTCGGTTCTACTTTCCTTTTTGTATTTATGGATATTACATTTTTTTTTATGTTTCGTTAATAAATTTATATTTTCTTTACGATTCATTAGTCAACTTAGATTTCAGTAATTTTTGTAATCACGATCTTATACGTGAAGTGTTTATTTTTTTTTATACATCTATATGAAAATACTCTGAGGGAGTAAATAATAAAATTACCGATAAAAAACAAACAGTTCTTGGTTGATCGAAGTGAAATTGTCAGTATATGAACTTGAAAAGAGTTCTGACGTCATTGTTCAAATGAAAACGTCACTCTCAAGCAGTGAAATATAATTAGAACTTAAAAAAAAATCAAAGAAGTAATCGTTTTCTTAACTTAATTTATTCTTACGCGAAACAAGATACTTAAAGATTATTTGCGATATGAAATTAATAGATAAGCGCGACAATGAGTGGCATTGATATTTCACATAAGTGCACGGTGTCTTAGCGATAATCGAAACGATTATTCATACGTGTTGTCTTTTTATTTATTTCTTTCCTTTCAATCTCCAATGTAGATTACAATTATTATTATTGTCAACTTTGATTCAGGCGAACAATGCAATTAATAATAATTATATAGATGCATCTCAATTCATGTTTTTTAAAAGTGTCGTGATTCATTTTTTTTATCTGAGGTATAGCAGAAGCAAATTTTTAAAAGTGTGTCCTTTTTTCAGTTTATTTGTTTTATTATTATTATTATATATTACCATCATCATTATCGCCATCATCATCGGTATTGTTGTTGATTTTGAATATGTCTACATTTTAATAAATTTATGCCACAATAAACAATGGGTATAATATCCAGTTCATCTATAGACATTCACGCTTTATCACATCATCAAACTCGGTCACTATTAAAAAATTATACACTGACTGATCCCCCTCCCTTTTTAAATCCTCCACGATCATTCACTAGCCAATTTACCTGACATTAGTTTGTTTCTCGACAACCTTTACATAAACTTTCACAATCAGGAAGTAAGCTCGCGGTTTCAGCCTTTTCGCATTTGTTGATACGTCGATTAAGTGAAACAATTTAAAGATTACAATCTTCCTCATGAATCCTACTTTTTTTTTTAATGTGGTTTACAGACATCAATCGCATGAAAATTGTTCCATTAAAAGCTTAAACCCATTCCACCCTGATCGTCTATGGTCAACAGAAGAAATTTGGCCTGGAATTTGGGATGTTGTTGGCGGAGGTCTGCAGCCAGTGCCTGATACTTGGCTTTCTTCTCGTCCTCTTTACTATAATGGGACCTGGGTTGAAAACTAGTCAGTCACTCTATAGTGAAGTGAATTAACTGAAGTTTGTTTACTTTGATAAAGTGGGTTTACATTACTGTATACATTAGGAGATAACTATGTACTTTTCCGGTTGCGATTAATCAAACATGAAACTATATGAAACCATGGCGATTTCGTTCTATTTCCATCAATACTTGATGCTTTTGTAACCTTTTAACGAAATTTTCTTACGTTTTTGTGAATTATCAATAACCGTATGGGTTTGAAAAGAATAAGAATCAACATTAAGAAATGATTAAAAACCGTATTAATCAATAATCAATAGGCTTATTTAATATAGCTTTTAATAGTTTTCAACAGCATTTAATATAATTATTATTTAAAACTTTTTTATTAGTTTTTATTTGGTTTAAATATTATCAAACTGAACTATATAAACAAAACAAAATTGTCTAGACACTATTTAAAATAGAAAACCATCATTTATTAATTAAGTGTGTACACTAGTATATAAGTGGTGTAAAGTGACTGAAGTAAGTTTATACTGAAGTAAAATAAAGTTACTATTTTATTTAAAGTGACTGAAGTATTGATGAACCGGTTAAGTGAATCTATTTAAAGATTACATCCTTCTCCACAACATGTAATCTTCCGCATGATAGTGAGAATAGTGAAGTGAATTGACTGAAGTTTGTTTACTTTTATAAAGTGGGTTTACATTACTGGTGTAAAGTAACTGAAGTAATTTTATACTGAAGTAAAGTAAAGTTACTTGACATACTTAGGAGATAAATTAAATATTACAATGTAATATGATTAATTCTTATTATATGATGTATTTTTTTTTTAATGTAATAACTTCCAATATTTTTTACTAATATTAGCAAACCGAACTATAGACAAAATAAAAACCACTAAAAACCATTTAAAACAAAAAAAAATCTAGGTATTTAAGGATGTCCAATAGTTTTTATTAGTTTTTAATCGTTTTTTATATGTTATTTATTAATATTTATTAGTTTTTATTTTCAATGTAAGCAAAGTGAACTATTGACAACATAAATATTTAGAAACTATTTAAAACAAGAAACAATAATATACAGGTGTTCAAAGACTTCCAATAGTTTTCAATGGTTTTTTTATCAGTTTTTACTTGTTTTTATGAATTTTTATTAGTTTTTACTTGTTTTTATGAGTTTTTATTAGTTATTGTTAGATTCTACCAGCTTCCAATATTAGCAAACTGAACTGTAGAGAAAACAAAAATATCTAGAAACTATTTAATACAAAAAACCATAATTGGTCTTTAAATAGTTCAAATAGTTTTTACTAGGTTTTATTGGGATCTACTATTTTTTACCAGTTCAGTTTTTACCGGGTTTCACCAGTTTTCACCGGTTATCACCAGTCTTTTTTAGTTTTTACTAGTTTTTTATTTGTTACTTACTAATTTTGTTAGTTTTAAGTAACTGACAATATGAGTAAACTGAACTATTTACATAACAAAAATATCACTTAGAAGAAAAAAAAACTGCACTTAGAACAAAAAACAACAATCTATAGGTGCGTTCAAAGCATTCTAATACTTTTTTTAACACTTTTCAATCACTTTTAAATAATTTTTCGATTGTTTTTCTTTTTTGACTTTTAATAATATTTAATATTGTTCGTAAACTTTGCGTTTTAAAGTCTCGAAAGAATTTGTTTTGAAGAAATTTTCTGTTACAATTTTCCAATATCGTTTTTAAGCAGAAACGCAGTATTAATCAATGAAACGTAGATTTTTTTAATTAGAACAACTCACATTACACAAAAATGTTGGTTATTTTCAAATAGGATGAATGCTTTGTACTTCGATAAAAGAAAATTTATTAGTCATTTAAGAATATTTTGTTAAATGTTTAAAAACCGGAGAACAAATTTTTACGACAAACGTCATTTGTGTTTAAGTAAATTGTGAAATCAGTCAGTGAATACTCTTAATTAAGTAAATACTGTAGATTCACAAGTAAAACACCAATTTAATCTAAAGTACGTCAACAAATAAAAATGATAATGATCTCAATTTTACAACAAAATCTTCAAACCCACAAAATATTGTTAAACCGGACAAAAATTATTTGATATATCCCAATTAGTTTGATTCAAGAGATTTTTTTTTATTATTTAATTTTCTATTGTAATGTTAGTTCTGGGAGGAAATCGATTCGGTTGACACTATTTAAAAAAACAAATTTTAGATTTGGACGTGTTGACGACCCTCTTCAAAAACAATAAAAGATAATTTAAAAAAACCTGCAATCCTTCAGGGTATCGTCGTTATTTAAAAACTTACTCATTAACAAAAACGAGTGACATGCTTTTTTATATTTTTATTTTTTTATTTTCTACTTACATTTAAGAAAATTAATTAATTTATTGTTTTTTTTTTCAGAACTGTTAACCTACATTTTATGTCATTATTATATTTCATGCCAGAATAAAATCTGAAATGGCCAAAATTTAATTGTTTATAATATTTTCAACCAGACTATTGTCCATCTAAAACCAACTTTATAGAAGATAATTAAATAAATAGCCATAAAGAAATCATTCGCAAACATTCAACAAATTTTATCATTATCGTAAATTCCCTAGAACTCTGCCTTACCAGTTAACCAGACGTCAAATATATTCTTACTAAAGGGTTTATTGTCTGCAAACACAATGACAGTCGAATAAAATGCCGACCGAAGGAAAAAAATCGTATCGCAACAAGTGGACGTCGAAACGGCGAAACCTGACCTTGCAAATCGAGGCCCGAGCCGATGCTTTTGCTTCTTCGCTTATATAGCTGCATGTAATATAAGATCGTTGCATTGCGACCAAAGAAGACACGGTAAGCCGGAAGAGTTTCTGACGCGTGTTGCGAAATCGATGATACGACGAGGGAACGCGGTCGAGAAATTCCAATCGAGTTTTCGAAACGTTGCAATTAAATTTCAATTCCATATTAAGGGATTAATTGGTATTCAAAATGGCCGCCAGTGAAATAATTGTTCCCGAACAACTTCTTTTTTGGTCATGTGATGAAATCGGTACCAATGCTACCGTGCAATACAGTTGTTCCAAACCCGAGAAAGACGAGGGATAATTATTGGAAATCTTGAGTACCTGCCTGACTTTGTATGAGATTATTTAAAATTATGGGGGATTATGGCAATTTTTGACAATAGGCCGAAACTTTCTACTATATCATGATTATTCCTGAATACCCGCGATCCTCCAAGAAAGTCGTTACATTCACTTTCTGAAGAGAAGTTTTAAATATGAAGTTCAAAATGTGAATTATAATGGTGTGAAGAAACAATTAACCCTTGAACGGTACTATTGTGGGGTCAAACTTGATCCCAACAAAGTTCAGTCGTAGTTAGGGACCTTCCAATTCATTGAAAGTAATTTCCTTTACGCTTTGAATCAATTATATTTCACCGAAATATTATCAATCGTAAAGCCAGGTCATTCAATTAGATGAATTGTCAAATGTACAAAATTAAACACTGCTAAAGTGCACCATTTAAAACATTTCTAATGTAGGTGGATGGAAACTTATTTTTAGGTGACAATTCATGTCTCCCATCTACACTCGTGCCTTCTATGGATTTTAATGGTCCAAAGCAATAAAATCGATAAGCGGTTTTTAGAATTACTAGAAAGTGCATGCGCCCATTCATTTCTTTTTTATGCCCATTGTACGTCCAAACCAGAAGGTCACTACGTCCATTGAACTGATCAATGGTCGTGCAATGGACCATTGCAATTGATGTACACTGGACGTAAACATAAATAGTCCATCAACAGTATTCATCATCCATTATCCTATGTCCATTATCTAGACACCCAAGCAGCAAATTAGGTCGAAATTACGTCTTTTCGACCTACCATTAATTGATGGAAGGTCGAAAAGACGTAATTTCGACCTGATTTGCTGCTTGGGCATCCAATGTATGTCCAATTTTTGTCCATGAACAGGTGTCGAAGCTTATATAACAGGATTCAGAAAGAAGTCCTTGAATCAGATCTAAGCTACTCGCGTTAGACCTGGTTACTGAAAAGTCATCGTTTGAAATTATCCTAATGTGCAAGCACTTCCAGAATCCTCTCCCAAAAACTCGTTTCTACGCCTGCAAGATCATCGACAGTGGTCAGGTTTAGGTAATCTACCCCCGATTTGTCATATCCTAACCTTCTAGACCGTATAATTGAATTCGCTAAGGTATAAATTTACGTTTTTCCGTCGAAATTTTGCATTCCTAAAGGCCAAATAGTGCGGCGGCGCAGACCGGCACGTCACGCAGTAACTCGTAAATAAGGCAGTAACGAACGGCATTTTCATCTACCGCAGTTTCATTGGAGCGTTTCCAACTCCGTAATGGTGCCGCTAAAAGAATGCGCCCGTGGATTCACGCAACACCGCGAATTTCGTGGCTCCGATTTTGCAACGCTTCCAGAAAAAGGCGTGACACGAAACGTGGGTGACACGGGAGAAAGAGGGAGGAGACACTTTTGACAAATTAAGGGAAACAAACAGAGCGGCGTGATGAAAAGTGTCGCAGCGCTGATAAAAAGGATGGCGAAGGAGATGAAATACGATACGAATGGAATGCGACGAGAAAATGAACACAAAGGCGAAGGTAAAAAATGACGAGGAATGAAAAGAAGTTAGCTGAAAATAAATGTCTGCGAACATTTTGATTTGCTCTTCCTGTCCATCGATTTACACGATTTATTAGATATTATACATTAGGGGAATCATCACACAGTAGATAGGAGTTAGCATTATGAAAAATCTTTAGTTTACAGTCAATGATACCTGATCGTGTCTGATCAGACAATCGCGATTAGTTCCAAATTGAGGTCGTAATACTCGTAATGCCTGAATCAGGAATATCACAAAGTTCAGGGTCAGGTCTAGGTCAAGGTAGGGTTTCTTGATACGTAGCTTTTGATAAAATATATACCGGTACATTATTACAATGGTGCGACCGTGGAAATTGCTGAGCAGTCATTGAGTTCATTCCAGTCTTTTTGATTGAAAGGCTAGGTCAGAAGCTGGCCATGAAAAAGTCTATTTTGTAATAGAAGTTCGAACAGGATTAGAAGTGAAATTTTCCGTTAGAGTACTATCGGAACATTTACTATCTCTACACAGATATAGTTGGATTCTGATTCGTGATAACAATTTCAATTCTATTAGTTTTGTCACTTTTCGAAATGCTCCGTAACAACATTATCCGATGTTTGGACAGAATTTTTACAGTTTAAAATTGGACAACTGAAAAACCAGTAAAATTATAGCGACGAATCCAACATTCTAAATTAATTCCAAGTTAATTCTAAATTGAATTGATTGTTATGAATCGTGAAGCGTAAAAATTCTTGGAATGTTTTTAAAAGATGGATATCAAATTTGCGCGTCGTTAACATGAATGTTAAAATGTTAAAATTTTTACTTCTACTCCACATTTTTCAAAATCTCTGAAATGTCTAAAATTTCCAGTTGATATTTTAATAACAGACTTGGAAATACTAAATTTTATAGTCGGATTTCCAAGTAAATGTTTAGGTGTGTTTAGTCTTTCAACCCGAAAATTAACTAAAGAAGTAAGACTTAAGAAAAATAAAAATAAAAATACAATGTTATAAAAAACAAGAGTTCGGAAATAGGAAATAGTAAATTACAAAATAAAGGAGTGACGAAAAACAGTGATAAGGAGAATGATACGGAAATATCCGATGTATAAACAATGGAGGAAAGGAAGCAATAAATAAGAAGCCAAGGGAAATGGTACGGAAAAACAACTGGGTAAGTTTTAGAAAGAAGTAAATACAGCAATAATAACGTGATGTGGGATGAAGAACTGAACGATATCGTGAAGAACATTTTCCTTCAAATTTTAGAAGAAATTAATCAAATAATGATTTTGACAATTTTCTTGTTTACTTTTTTATTAATATTAAATTAATTACCGTTGAAAACAATTAATTGTTAAAAACAAAGAAGTTCTGGAATACGTTTTTTTTTTTTTTTTTTTAATTATTAGTTTCGTAACAAATGTTAAGTGGAGTTTTCCCGAAAAATTATGAATTTCAAAAATTGTGAATTTTAATAAAAATTAACGATTAGATAATAAGTGTCTCAAAACTGTAAAGCTGCCAGAAAAAGCGACGCAAGAGTGACTTAATTATGAAAGAAATGAAAATATATGAAACTTGTATTCAGCACTATAAATTAGCAAATAATGTACTTTGTATTTCAAACCCCTACAAAACATTGAATTACTACATTTTATTTTAAGAAATTATTAACATTTCAATTATCTTAATTTAATCAATCGTGTTTACATTCATTTCTCGAGAATAATATGGTTATTTAAATATATAATATCATAAAATTAACGACGAAGCTTTCTACGAAAAAAAAAACATTTATTTAAATACTAATGTTTAAAATATATTAGACAACGAAGCGAGGCTCGAATAACACAACCTATAAACTTTCGTGACGAAGAAATATATTTTTAAAATGTATAAAAATAGAGTGAAAATACATCCGCAGCTAAAACGAGAAATGTACAGTGGCGGAGAAATATCGACGAGAAGATGAAATTTTTTAGTTCTTGCCAATATATTGCACAATACGTATAGCAATGAGAAAAAGTATTTATTTCCTTCAATACCGACTCATTAATACTATGTAGATGCTTCGTAGTGAAATCAATGGGTTGCAATATTTTAATTGTGTCAAGAGCCAAAATGTAATTGAAAAAACAAATTGAAAAATGGAATTCAAATTTTCTATATTTATATGTAGAAACAGGAAGGACTGAAGATGACAGAAATCAATGAAGAAAATATAATCCTTTAAAAAAAATTTTTTACATTTAAATAAAAGGATTTTACGAGTAGCTCTAAAATTAAGTGCGGAATATAAAATAGGATAAGTAAGTAAGAAACCGCTTTTGACAATCGGTAATTTAAGACGAAAATTCGAAGAGGTAAATTTAGAAGCATACTGAACTACCAAAGGGGGCGAAGACAAGAAAATATATGCACATTTCCGAATACGATTGTAACACGTAATGAAGAAAGCGTAATTCGTTACTCCATCAGAGATGTAATTCATGAAAATACATAATTTCACGGAAAATTAAAAATCACTAATTTAACTGACTAAGTGGTGACTCCATCGGTTACAAAATCATACACTGATATCACGTAAGAATGTTGATAGTATAATAAATGTTGGACGGAGACACAAGAGGTAAATAAATAAATACTTAGCAAACGACAGAATTAAAATGACGTGCCACTTTGTAACGTAGATATAAATCGCGTGAAGTCAATTAATTGTATACAGTTATACTCTGTACGCTCCTGAACACAGTGAAGAAATAAAATAAAAAATCGATTCCGAAATGAATAACTGAAAAGACTGTTTATTACTTTTTGAATAACTGAATTTTTTAAATCATTACTAGATCAAAATTAATTAAATCTCTCATTATGAAGCATTTGTTGGATCGCGTCCGAGGCGTGAAATAAAATGATCTCGATGCTAACAGTACTGATTATTTCGATTTAAGTAAATGAAACATAGTTTTGGTACAACGTAAAAAATGATAAAAACGAATTAAAAGAATAATGTGATTATTTCCTACCTTATAATGTTGACGGAAATATAATTGACAAAAATATATAGATTATATATAATTAATCACTGCATGAATTATGAAAGTTAATAAATATCTTTAGCGAAGGAATTTGGAACGAACAGCTACTCGAAATTTAAGACGACTTATAATGTTGTAAAAATAGAACAAGATCTATACTTAACTGTTAAAAGAAGCTACCACGAAAAATTACAATGTTTCGTATTTAAAAAAAAGAGTGTTTTTTATTTATTTGAAGGTTCGAAATGTTGAATGTGGATTTTATTTTTGAAAAATAATAGTTAAAAATGTTATGGTTAAAGAAATATGAAAAAAATTAATAGGAATTAGGAATTCAGTTGTTTGTTGACTATAATTGACACGTCAATAATGAAAGTATTCGTTTACTTATTCAAGCTTTAAAAACTTCAAAACCTTTACTTCAAACTTTGAGAAAAGGCAAAACCAAAATGGCCGACATGTCAAGAATGTTTACATACGTTAAAAATGAAAAAATTGTTCAATAATGTATATTACAGAAATATTTGCCTTATAAATAAGAAACATTCGTGAATTTCCATTCCGTGAATTGTAAATTAGCGATGTAAAATAATCGTCAGGGATAACAAAACAAGCGGAACTAAACTCATATAATCAAACAAGTAGTGCAGAAATTGCAAACGTCTATCCATCCGAGATTCGTGAAAATTATGAAACATGAAATTATGCCAAAAGTAAATAATAGTAATGTAAAATAATCTTTTTAATTAGTAATTTCATTACGATTGAATTTAATAATGCATTAACCATATTAACTTTTAAAATCGAATTAATCATAGTTTAATAAAAAAAAAAAAAAAAAAATTGAATAAATTTAAAATATAAAAAATTGGATTTAAAAATAGTAGAAACTTTCTGTTTAACAATAAACTTAAACTGTCCGACAGACGTAAAATGTATCAAGAAACAAATTACGAATTAATAAAGCTCTTAGTACAGCGAATTGGAGCGACTTGTCACCTGTAATTTATGTCAGTTTCATACGGTAAATATAGAGCGACGAATCGTATACAGGATCGTAGGCTTCCAACGCGGAAGAAATTTAATTGCTCGTTTTAAAGAAAATGAAGAAAAGTTAGTAACTTGAAACATTGAGCATAAAAAAAGTGACGACTGCGAGTATACCAAAGTTTTGTATATTTATATATAAATTTATTTATAAGTTTTTATATATTTATTTACAAATTTGATGTTTCGAGTAAGAGAATTTCAGCAAGAAGATTTAATAAACGCATATAAATACACATGAATTAATTCAATTGATGAAATTATTAAATAAAATATATCAATTTAATAAATTGAATTCAATTATCAATAATAAAATAAAGTAGTAATTGCTATATGCAAATTACGAATGATAGATATTGATAATAATCGATAATAATAGAAGAGATTATAAACACTTTCCAAAAGGCTGTAAACCGAACAAAAAATTTGTCAGATTTTACGAAAAATAATAGAAGTTGTCAAAATAAATCGAATAATAAGGAAGAAATAATTGAAACAATCATCTTGACAGCAAATTTGTGGAAACATTAGAAGAACTTAATTATTGGCCTTATCGTATCGTATTAAATACAGTTAAGAAATAGCAGCGAATTTATGGAAGAATTAGTCGCAAAGCGATTTTGAAGCGATGTAAGTAATAAAACAACAATTTTTCTAACAGAGTATATGATATTCATAATTTGTTAACATTATGTAATTTTTAGAATAAACTAGTTTTCAATGAAGATAACATTTTTGAACACCAAATATCTGAAAATGCTTAAAAAATGACAAAAGAAATAAAAGAAGAATTTAAAAAAAAATGAAGTAAATGAAGACTGTTATATAAAAAAAAGTAAAAAGCGGATTGTACATGAAATAAACAAGATGGCATTTAAATGCTAGAGACAGTAAAAGGACAACTAGAGATGGCAGAAGAAATGTGGATTAAATCATGTCGTTCGCAAAATTAAAATCTCAGAAATCATTGAAGAAATGAACGGTGTATGTTGAAGGTAACATATTTAAAAACATAATTTTTACAAACGTTAGATTAAAGTGAAAAGGTAAACAAAGAATCGATAAGTTCAAAGAATTAAATTTTAAAAAATAAAATTTAAGTCGTTTAAGAGAAAACTGAAGAAAGTTTAAATATCTTTAAGAATTAAAAAAAAAAATGAATGAAGTTAACAAAACGCACAATGGTCATTCAACTGTAAGACGTGAAGATATGTACAGAATTTATCGAAGAAATAACCCATACAAGGTTAAATTCAAGTGAAGAATTCGTAAACAACAGCAATGAAAAAATAAATCTACCATAAATAATTTATTTATTTTAAATGTCAACAGAAAAGTATTTCAAACGATGAAAGTAATTGAAGAAATCAATTTTATTATTCTTCAATTTCAAAATGTATTAAATTGAAGCGATTACGCCGATAGAATTAATGTCAATATTTGAAATGATTAACAATAATAACAATCATTGTGCCATCTTTTAATAAATAATGATAAATGTAGCGCCATACAACAGTGCAATGAAGAAATAAAATAAAATTTTTATCGAATGAAGCTTTGAAATCGAATTAAAATTGTGGATTCTCGTGTACGAGTAAGGGGATGCTCTCTTGAACTTCACGCGTAAAGACGATTTAATGATGGCGTTAAATGATACATCATGGCATAACGATGTGAAACAATGCCGGTCATGAAATCTAAGAGAAAAATGCGTCTAAAAGGTAATCTGAACCATCCGATATTTGTTTGTATATATCATCCAAGCATTCGTAACATGTTCCAAGATTTGCAAATTTTAAAAGTCGCAAATTGTTCTAAAATTCATATTTTACATCAAACTTGTCTCTTATGACATTTTTCTCTCGGTTTGTGCGAAATCCTGATGAACGATAATGGCGTGCCGCCTGCGGGTCATGAAGGTAAACAATTGGGGGGATTGCGGACTGCGGAATTCGAGAGGAGGGTGAAGAAGCTACTAATTTGAAAAAGCCGAAAAACGATATATCAGGTCGCAAGTGGAAGAAGGGGGAGGATTACGTAGGATCCATTTTGACAGTAGTCGTGCGCAAGCGCCCCGCTAGGTCGGCCGGAAGCCGCGGGGTCCAACGACGAGGAATTTTGGAACGCGCGCGCGAACGAGCCTATATTTAGCCAGCACCGACGAGAGCTCACTCGAAAATAGAATACCGACGTGAAGAACCCGCCTAAAGGGAAATCACAGTTTTTTACGAAGCCTCACGCGAGCCGGAGCCATTTTTAAATCGTCAGCCTTATAAATCGCTCCGATGGAGATGGATGTATATATATTCATTTATTTATGTATGCGGAAAAGCCGAGAAAAAAGGGCGCGTGCGCCTCCACATCCGACGGGGGTCATCTCCGGTACCGTTACAACCGCGATGATGAAGGCCCATTGCCCGATGCGTGTACTAAACGTATGCAAGATTATGTAGAGCGACTTCGAAGAGGAGGAGGATGATGGCGAACGTAACTCGGTGAACTTCGCAACTCGCATTCGGTGACGGCTGAGTGCCCCTAACAGTCCTGACACGCTCGTTGGTCGCATTGAAAACCGGGAAAACACACGTGAGACCCGTGGTCATCGATCGAAACGTCCCCGATTGTGAAGGAAAAGAACAATACCTTCAGTCTTGAATGAATTCGAAATATTTCAGATTTGGTTTTCATCATCGCGCTTTCCGGTCATTGGAATTCATTACCGGCATCGAAACGTTTGAAATTGACTACCGAATTTTACGTTTCATCGCAGGAATGAATCCAATAAATGGTCCGCGTGATGTACGTTCATCTGGATCATACATCGAACTGATTAGGAGTCAAGTAAATACAGACTTGGGTAGATACTGGGATGAGATTTGACAAGGACCGTGGGTATTTGGATCTAATTGTATCCAATATGATGAAACGGGAGTCGGGAAGGATGTGTCGTTAGGTCTGAGAAGGTAAGTTTTCAAAAGTCCAGGTCCCGACAGAAATATTCCAGGTGCAGAGAAGTTCAAAATGCAGATCTACAATGATCTGAAGAGAACAGCATCTGACATTTGATCTTTAAAGTTTTCACTTTTTCTAGCCGTCGACTCTAGCTTGACGTATTGGATTCAGTCTTTACAATTTATCCTTGGAAAGGAGGTGTTCCTAAATTCGAGAAATCCACGAAACTAAATCCTGACGTTTCAATGACGTTCAGTGTCAAGGATCCTCTGATTCTAATCTGTCTCCATCTAACGCACGATATTTTGTCGATCTGATAGAAATACACGTCGGGAAATCCGGATATCCGAAGAATTCGTTAACGTTGAAAAACCACGAAGCGTCACTCGGTAAAAAAAAAAGAAGGAGACTTCGACTGACCTCTCTGCTGGCTGGTAACCTGTTGCCTGGTGACTTGCGTCTCCATTCTCTGCTCGACATAATGTTGTTCCTCGCTATGTTGCTGCTGCTGTTGTTGTTGCTGCTGCTGTTGCTGCTGATACTCCCGCGACTGTTGGCGCCTCATTTCTGCGGCGTTCCTCCTGCAATTGTCACGAACGATCCTCGCACAAGCACTTTAAAAGCAACACTTGGTACCCCGAAAAAACAAAACAATATCACTCCTACTCGCGATAAAGTCGAATTTCTTTCTATCTATTTTTTATTTTTTGTTTTCTTGTCGTCTTGAGTCCGTCTCTTGACCTTTTGTTTTATTATTATTATTACTTTTATTTTCGTTGCAAACCCGCTAATTTGCCTGGCACGGATACGGCGGAGTCAAGTCATCATACCGAAAATCTGTTCCCCGAGACTCTTTCGAACCAAGACGTCGGTCGAATGCGAAATACGAGCGAGCCGGTAGCGGGATATCTTCGAGTCGCGGGATCCGCCGGAGAGAGAAGGAAGGAGGGGCAGGCCCGGGGGACGAGAGAGCGAGGGAGAAAGCGCGATAACCCCGGGGGTGGGGGAATGGGGGGTGGGGGGACCGACGTCGGGCGTCGCGACGCGAGTGCTGCACGCGTCTCGGTGACGAAGACGTCGGATGGACGGAAATATCCTATGCGATCTCTATAGATCGCCGATGGAGGGAGAGATCGAGGGCTTCGGCCATAATGTAGGCAGTTGATGAGGCGCTTTTATTTTCGATCATCTTAAACTTTCGGCATTTCTGTATATATACATACGAGCATGCGGCAGTAAATCTCCCCGGACGGAACTGAAGGAATCGAGTCAATTTCAATCCGGAAAAGGGCACCGCATCATATGCGGTTTAACGAGCACAGAAAATGTCGACCGATTTCCGGACCATCAGGAGAAAAGAGGGCACACACTTTGAGCACGCGCCTGGAAACTGGTCATGTACAATCTCAATTTCGGGGGAATTGATGTACAGATTTTTAGGTCAAATCCAGCAAGTATAAACAACGTATTACGGATTAGCGCGATTTCCGAAATAACTTTCTCGATTAGACGACGCTCGATGAAGTGAATAATAAAATTAAGCTAATATAAAGCTACTCTCTAAATCTCTTGGGAAATTTCACTCTAGAAAGTGTGAAAGATCACTCTTGAAGCTAATAATAATAGTACAGAGTTGAAACAATTTGGAACAATTTTGAAAGAGTTTTAGGTTTTATACCTGAGAGGTTCCTTCATAATAGATCTGGATTAATTGCTTGATGCTAAATCAAAGTGTAAAATTGATTACATGTATTTAGATCTGTCTTGGGTACGGATGTATAAGAATGAATCAGATGCAGCTAGAGATAAATGGTTGCCTCCAAATCGATCCTTATCGAATTCTGAATCGAGATCTATAACAATAATCATGTAGATCTGAAGAGACTGGATGAAATGTTGCTGAGAAGTTCAGACATTCAGAACAGATTTAATTAACAGGATAAAGACTTTGTAACTTAAAGTTTATAAATGTTAAAGTTTGTAAAGGAGATAAAGAAATTGACTTTAGTTTCTGCAAAATACAAAAATGATCAATTGAATGTTCACTTCTTTTATTACAAACTGAATTTTCATAACGTTTAAAATGTGGATTTTATTACTACTTATAGATAAAGACGAGAACAATGGATACGAACAACACCGAGAAACAGATGTATACAAAATATAGACATCATATATGGGACATAGATGACGTAAAATGTCAAACGCTCCAATGGCAAGAATAGCAATAATGTTCGAGCATCGAGTCATTGGAACGTATACGAAATACATTCAAAATATGAACGCATAAAATGTGGGAAATTGGATAGAAAAATTGTCTTTTCCCAATTGCCAAAATTTGAACGAATTTCCGACCATTTCATTATGAAACGTTAAAAAAAGACGAAATAAGGATATACCTAATCATTAGTATAGTAATAAACAATAGATTTTAGAGAACCACGAAAACATCGACCTATTTATACGTAATAAGATATGCCACTAGGACATACAGCCCTCCAGGCAAGCTTATACAGAAATAACTTTACATAAAATAACGAAGTTTTAGTTTACGAAGCGCGAGTAGTCTCAGGTTTTCATTATGACGCATCGAGAAAAAATGTTTCTAACACTTTTATTTTTTTTTTTGCATATCGTTGTTATTGCGTGAAAATATATTATTTTTTTTATTAAAATAGAAGCCTAAGTTTATAGTACGACAGACAAATTTATAAAATGTAATAATTTGCATTGATTGAATATCGTAGCATATAAGCGTGGGCTTAATCACTTTTAATATTGTAAACAATCGAAAAAAAAAGTTTTATTTCTTTTTTTTTTAAGACCACCATTACGTATATGCATATGATACAGTATTATATCATATAATGAATTATAAGTGTAAAATTATTTTTGTGTGTAGATGTGAACTGTTTGATAATTTTTAAGACACTGAAAAGTTCTCATGTACGTGTCATGTATTGTTATTTTTTTCGAACACTTTTATGTGTGTACGAGTGGTATACATGCGTCTGGTAAATTTGAAGTTTAAAATCTAACATTACACAATTTTTGTTTTTGTTTTTTAATTTCTTCAGCAACTACCATATTTTCACTTGAATTATTTTTAAATTATTTTGTAAATTATTTTTTAAAGTTGGAACTTTTTTATTGCGTTTTGCACTTTAATTTACATCACATTAATAACATCGATCAATATCGATCAGTACTATCATTATTACAACTATAGTATATCGTCATCTTAATCTCGTCACCATCATCAGTATCAGTTGTTAGCGTTCTTATTTTCCTAATAATTAAAAAAGAAAATGGTATTTTCATTTATGATTTTTAATTTTTTTCCCCTTTTTTATAATTTCTTTCTCGTTATAATTTTTAGGATAATTTTTTTGTTATTTGCTTAATTATAAAAAGAAAAAAAGATTAAAATATTCGGGAATTTTTGTTACTTTTTAAATTGTTAACAATTATATCGATTGTTATAAAACAGAAAATATTTCAACACCATTTTACCAATTATTTATATATCCATTCCCACTTTCCCTTTTATTACCTTTGTGATCATTACTTTCCCAGTATTTCACGTCTTATTCCTATTTTTATCGTTTTGATTTATCGTCGTGGGCCGCCGTTTAATATTTTCTATTATCTCCATTTAATTGGCATAGGTCAGATTTCCATCCTTTCTTACTTTACGTCATTTATTTGGCCTAACAAGCAGGACGATAAAAAGCAAAACAAAAAAGAGTCTTTAACAAACATTGTCAACGAAAATTTCGATAATCGACAAAAGTTCACATAAATCGACGAAAGAAAGTACAATTCAACTTACAATTGATGACAATTTAACAATTGTCACGGGCCAACAACAATCTATAAATCTATAAAGAAAACAATATTTTACACAAACTCAACAGTTGTCAAGAAGCATTAAATACAACTATGTAACATTTACGTAACGATGATGTAAATGTTGCATACTTGTTACATTTTAGTGACAAAATGTCACAAAAATAGATAAACATTTATCAATGACAGTAAATAACTGGTATTAATCAACTGAAAAATCGGCGACATGGATAACTGATATCATTGTTATTTCTTACTTAAATGTTACATTACTGTTACATAATTGTTATATTGTGGTTGACTTGGTGTAAAATGTCAAAGATTTTGAAAATGGCATTACTACACAGCCAATACAATTCGGACAATTATGTAACAATAATGTAAACGACTGTGTAACATTTACGTAACAATTACGTTAATGTTATGTATCTGTTACATTCAATGCTTGCAGGGATATCTCATTACATCTAACAGGGTATCTCATTACATCTGTGAAATTCTATTGATACAAATCTATCGATTCCTTCCTAAAACGGGCCATTTTTTTACCGAAAATCAATTTTCAATTTCGGAACACAGGAACCATTAGTAGAGAGGAACGTGACGCTGCAGTGAAACCGTTAAACCGCTTATGTTTGGTCTCGGCTTGGGCGAGAAATTGCCAAGCGCCTTGTCGAGCACGTGCACACATACACATACACACGTATTATAATAAAATGGCACTCTTTCGCTGGTCCCTCGCGAAACAGCCCAGGCTACCCGCCTACACACGCTTGGGATATATTCTTTGATTTTTTTTTTGTCTTTTTTTAGTTGTCTTTCTCTCTCTCCTTCTCGAATCGTTTCCCCTCCCATGCCTCGGTTCATTCGGGCCCGGCTCTTGTTTCCCCCCCCGATCGCTCGAAAGTTGTTTCCCCTCAATGTCGCGCGCACTTGAGCGAATTGTATAAAGTATACGCATTTAACTGAGGTCTATTGGGATAATTAATGTTTACAATCTTTCTTCATTGCCAACGATTTTTTTCGAATTTAGATAATGAATTTAAGGAGGAATGGACGAAAAGTGGACGAATCGTGGACGTCCAGTGCTAATTGGGTACAATTAGACACGTGCTCATTAAATTATCACCTGATCATCCCTCGATTAAAATTACACAATGAATTTTATTCTTATCGGTTGATTGTAACGGGTTTGAAAAACTCTATTTATTTGCCAAAAATAATGTAGATAACGAATTTCGTAGAAGTACGATAGTCCCAATACATAGATTAGTTCAAGTTATAATCTAGGAATGTTCGATTAATATTTATCATGTGTAAAAACGATATAGAATCAATGTGATTCATCTTTATGTCGTCTGGCGTTTCGATGATCGACTATATACACCACTATACTGTGATGCATACGTACCACGAGGCGTCGCTATTCAGAGCAGTCCGTGTTTACTCAAAACTACTATTTACGTGATTATCGTGATTATCTACTAATTAACGCACAACAGACGTGCAGCGATCGTAACACTCGGACCTCGTACCGTACAGTGAACCGTTCAGATAATAATCTCGCTGCCAGGAAGAAGTAGCTGAATTCGTCAGCGGTTTGTTTTAAATTAAGACTTTTATTGTACCATTCAAATTAATTAAAACATATCAACATTTCATCAAGATTCGTCGAAACGTTAATTAAGCATCCCTCCATCAATCAAAGTTTGCTACAAAGTTCGCGAGCGAGAGTAAGAATTAGGAACAATGTTCAGGGAATGAAGGAAAATTTCGTTGTATACCGAAGAAATGATAAAAACATCAATACCGACTTCTTTAAAACCAAAGCGTTGAAATTTAAAATTGATGGAAAATCTTCAACAAGTTTAAGTACAAAGTGACTTTTTTACAAATTGTATATAAGAAAATTTATATGAAAAACCATTTATATGAAAAATTAATTTTAAACTAAATTACAATAACAAACAAAAATAACAATGAAATAATTTGAAATTAATTTTGAATGTTTGAAAATTAGTCAAAATTGGTCACTTCGCTACATTGGTAAACTCAGTCGGTAAAGGCAGAACACTGCAATCAATCGGTAATGACAGAACTCTGCAAACAGTCGGTAATGAAAGAACTCTACGCTCAGTCGGCAATTACAGAATTCTACTTATTACAATAACCATTTTCAAACATAGCCATAACCTCAATCGGTAACTGTTCTACTTTAGAACCCTCTTAAGAATCTAAAGCGCCTCGGTTGATAACATCAATTCCTGATCTAAAATATTCAAATTAAACCGAAACGTGATATTCGTTCAAGTCCAAATGTATCTCAGAGACATAGTTGCCAACAAATACCATAATTATGGTATTACAACATGTGTTGGTATACGGAATTATGGTACATGTTGGCAACCCTGCTCAGAGACCTTTTACGCATTTTTTATGAATGTACGTCAATTTTCAGCAAAATCGGCGCAGAATTGGGCGAGAATTCGTAAAATTAAAAATGAAATTATTCTTTCGCAATTCACATTTTTGTTCTTGCGAACTCTCGCCTAATCGTGAACTGATTTCACTGAAATTTTACGCACCATTTATTACAAACGCGTAAAAGCGCCCTAAACTAGATTTGAACTTGAAAATATATTTAGTTTCTGTTAAATTTGATTATTATAGGTTAAGAATTGACGTTATCGACCGAGCCGCTAATCTATATATCATTTCCAATGTTTGTATGAACAAACGTCAATGAAGATTTAAAACATTTAAATTTATTATTAATACGTGACAGAGAAACTGTAAAAAGAATTTCAGTAAAAAACATTTTAAATTTGTTATAATTTATAATTAAAGCATAATTAATTAATTATTATTTATTTATAATTAATTTTTAATTGTTATTTTTTTTAATTCTAAAGAACTCTCATTAAGCTGGTCAATTATTTCATTACCATTTTTTACGGTAAGCCCGGATTTTTGCATCTCGAACAATATGTACTCATTTATTACTGTATTATGAATATTTTACATTTAATCACCTATTTTAATTACCACATAATTAAAGCAAATAATGATTACATGCTAATCAAACTCCGACCGCTACAATGATTGTCTGTGTGAATATTTCGAAATGGAAGATTGCACTCGTTACATTGCTATTTATGAGATGTTAAGATACGACATAAATACGAGGATCATATCTTTTTTATCGATTATCTTTTCTTTGTATTATTTTTACTATTTTCTGGGCCATCTTTTTTTTTTTTTTTTTTTTTTTTTTTATTTCCTTTTCTTTTTTTTTTTTTTTTTTTTTTTTTCTTTTTTTTTTTTTTTTGTTTTGTTTTTTTTTTTTCTTGTTATTTTGTTTTCTTCTTTTTTTTTTTTTTTTTTATACATTTTATATATACACATTATTTATTTTGATATGTTTATTTTCAATAATTCGTATTTTGCTATTTTTAAGCCGTTCTTTTACTAGAAAGTAAGAATAATTTGTTGAACTTGATGATGTATGTACAAAACATATTCTGTTATTCATTTCGATTCGCTCTACTTGTGTTTCAACCGCTATTGTATTCGGTGAAATAAACAAATCACATCTATAAATTATGAAAATAATAGTTCTGTACAAGTTATATGTATAATTTGCGGGTATGACGAAAAATATCTGTTAAGTTTAATGTTTTTTTCGTCCGCTCTATACAGACGTAATTAATGCAAGCGCTCTTATGTTTATGAAGGAAGTTTGAAAACAGATGACTTTAATGATGACACGGCTAACAGTTTCGGTTGATGTCATATAATGCTGATTGATAACAATAAATATTGTTGGATGATAATGGATAATGATGTTGATGTCGGGTATTAATTCAAGACGATGACCAACGATGGCGAAGACAATAATGGATAATGATGATGATGACGAACAATATTATCAAACAGTTGATGAAGACTCTTATACTGATGATAATGATGATGACCGTTGATGATGTTGCTTGATAATCGATAATCTTTATCATTATCTAACATCATCTTTCGTTATCCTCATCCGAGATCATCATGCATGAAAATCCAACATCATCATCGTTATCCAATGTCATTATCCAACATCATCAACCATCGTCATCATCCGACATCATCATCCGACATCATCATCCGTGATCATCAACCGCGATCATCATCCATCATCAAGATTTGTCTGTAAAAAAAAAAAATTCGTTGAACATCAATTTCTACTCATTGGCATGACTTGTTCGCATAATTAGCGTGCAATCTGCACGATAAATATATGAAATATAGGAACGATCCTCCTAAATTGTTGTGCCGGTCTAATAATCTGCTATAATAAAATGTTTAAGAAAGAGAACGAAACGGAGCAAGACGAGTGTCACATCGTAGCCACCGGGATAAATCCAGCAGCGCGCTCGTGTAATTCAGATCGTGTACAATGCTCGGTTTCGCGTTACGTCAACGGACATTACCCGGTCATTTCGCAATCGGTGTGCTTCACCTGACGTTGTACCGCCAACACTTTCCCGAAGTAACCGTTTAACAATCTCTGTCATCTTTTGTTCAACTTATTCTCGTATGACATGTTCGATAAGTTTCATATTTTTAGCAAGTTCTTGAAAAACAAAAACAAATTCGAAAGTGTTCTGATCAATTTACGGGTAGGTCAGGTTCGAACGAAATGAAAAGGGCAGGTACTTTACGAAAATCATGAGCCATCGTAAGATTTGGAAAGTTTCCAAGTGGAGGCATGTGACTAATGAAAAAGAATTTTTCTCGAAAATTCTAGTAGACTACTGTTATGACGTAAAAAGAGATCTGAATGAATTTCATGTTATGATCATATTTTTTTCTTTATATTTTTAAACTGGCTCTGATGTTGATTTCGACACGTCCAGAAACGTCCTAATCTCATGGATACCAATTTGAAACCTCGAGAAAAATACTCGATCCGATTAGAAGACGTCAGATCTCCTAGGATCTATCTGTACAGTCGTATGAGAATTGATCCGCAAATATTCAGTAGATCTGAACAGATCATATCAGATTTTGATCATAATTGAATGCATTCATCGTTGAGAAAATCTCTACTGATGAATAAATTGATTTACATATATGATCTGGTAGTTGATGTCATCACATCTTCCAGAATGTTCACGAAAGTGAAACGTACATTCTCAGTCATATTCAAAGATACAAGCCAAGTGCTTTTCTGATTGAGAAGTTTTATAAAAAGATACTTTGATTCTACAAACAATTTAGTAACGTCATAAATCGCCTAAAAATAGTAAACACCACGTCACTGAATGTTCTTAATTTTCAAGCGAAATGTTTCGAGTCTCGCGATGTTTCAGCCTCTAATTGCGTCTCTTACATCACTTGGGTAGCCGAAGAGCGTTCTAAGAGTTGATAAAGGAAAAGCTCGGTAAGAGACGTGCACTAGACTCGGAATCTCGGTATCGGCGAAAGAAAATTCAAGATGACCGAAAGATATTAATTTCTCGTGAAAATGAGTCAGACGTCTCTTCCAAGGTGACGTATGTATATATGAGACCAGGCTATTTCAGGTCCGAGGGATTTTCATCGTTAGCGGAGGGAGTTCATTGCGTCTACTATATGATTCAACGAGCATGTGTGAGCCATTGGCCGCCGTTTGTGCGATAGGTGAGTCCTATACCTGCGAGTAGAGTCGGCTCTATTTTGGAGTGTCGCGATGTTTTAAAGCGATTCTTGGCCAATCACAAAATCTGCGCAATGTCACGTTTCGACCGAGTGCTCTAGAAATGTCGGGCAGAGTTCGCCATGATTTTTTTGCGCGGATCGTGCAATAACCGTGTGACATGGCATTTATTTTTAATGATTCTTCATCACCGCATCCGCGACCGGTCGAAGTGCGTTTGGCAGAGTTCCACGTTTCTTTTTAGCCTTTTGCTTCGGTATGGTATACTTTGTGAAGAAAAAGATTTTTGTAAAAGGTATATAGATTGGATGTTCAATTGTTTTTTTTTTGTGTGTTTAAGTAACGAATTGCGCAATGAATTTTAGCGTGATTCGTCGTAAATTGAAGCCATGAAGATCGCAGTAAATGTTATTAATGAACACTATTTTGGAATACCTTTAAATGCTTCATGAATCTTGGAGTATAACGAATGCGATGGGCGGACGTTTCCCTATGTTCGTGCAATGATTAGTGGTACAGCGAAGATATTATGCGGCCAATTGATTTAAGACGTAAGTGTAAAACGAATTCGTAAATATATTATGCTTCCCGGAGCGACCGACGTGAGGGTTACGTACAATTTTTTTTGGGAGAGGAAGCAAATTTCAAGTCAAGAATTAATGGCGGCGTTTGGCTTCCAAAGCTATACCAAATGTCTGGATATGCAGACTGTTTTCAGACTTTTGCTCGGTAATTTTAATTTAATAGTCGTATCTTCATTTGTCCAGTTTTAACGAAAAATGTAGCAAATTTCGAAAAAAAATACACTGAAACAAAAAATTTGTTATTTTCATTTGTTATTTTCAAGTAAATATTTACTTGAATTAAGAAAATGTTTCCTTCTTTTTAGTAAATCTTTTCTTAATTCAAGTAAATATTTACTTGAAAATAACAAATTTTTTTTAGTGTACGTTTACGGAATATTAACGTTTGAAAAGTATTATCAAGATTTATAATTTAGCAAAATATGATTAGTGGTAGCGAAGGTAATGCGACAAATTGATTAACAGTATACTGAATGGCAGGTCAATTTCTTAAACTTTGTCACAAATGAAATATAGTAAATAAAAACATGCATTTGTTCCTCGACGAGTGTCGCAGCGTTGTTTATTTTATAATATATATGCAATCTACTAAAGTTTATTGCAAAAAATCATACGTGTCGGACAGATTGGCGATTCTAAGATGTTGCATTATAACATTTGAATATATCCATTTCGAAAAGTAAGTAATGAATAATACCAAATAGTTTTATGACAATCCACATAATACGTAAACGATATCAACATACCTTTTTTTGTGAGGAGTTTTTGACTTTCCACCTTTTTAGTCCTTTTTAACTTTGTCCGTCTGGAATGTGGCGAATCGCATATTTTGAGTAAAGATCCATTCATTTCTTCCGAAAAATTAAGTCGTTTCGACACTGCGTTCAAATCACCAGATTCTTCATGGGTACTCTCATTGCTGTAAAGTTGTAAAACACATATATTTAATAGAATAATTAATCATCACTATAATATTTCTCTTGACTACGTCCGATAGACAATAAATTTATATTCAAAAATTTTTCAAGTCTTAAATTTCGTAACTTTTCAATGAATTATGTTTAAATTTTATGCTTAAAAAGTCATAAGCAATTTTTTACAAAAAAATCGAGAACTTCCGACTTTTGCAAAAAATTGCAGACAACAATAAAATGATAAGAATTCATCAAAGAATATACTAGAATTTTTGCAGAACTTTTCGTAAATTTTTTTTTTATAATGTTGCCAACATAAATATGAACAAATTTCAATATATTGAATTGATTTAAATTTTTTTTAAAGCTAGTTTTTGAGTAAGAATGACGTGAAATTAAAAAAAAAAAACAAACAGAAATTCATTTCTGGCGCCATATTTAAATTAGAAATAGGAACAAATTTAGTAAGTATTTAAAATTTTCTAGTATACATTCATTTATTATATGTATTTATAATTTATTTCACAGATAAATTTATTTTATACATAATTATATATATATAATAATACAAATACTTAAAATTGATCATTAACAGACGTTAATTTAAATGAGAAAGTCATATAGAAAAATAAATTTTGAGTAAAAGTATGTGTATATACCAGCGATTTTATATAAAAATGTTATTTATATCTAACATTTATTCCGGTAGAAAATTTAACGTGGTCTGACTATGGCCAGCGCTCGAGAGGCCATGTCAATTTTACCAGGGTACAGTCGAAAAAATCACTTTTTTGCAAAAAATTGTTTACAACTTTTTAAGCATTAATTTTAGATGAAATCTGACGCTATCTTTTGCAAGGACATTTGTTTGGTACCGAACATATGAAAAAAAAAAACGATGAATATTAATTGAAAATTGATGACATTTTGGACTCAATGAGATAAAGAACAATACGTATTTTCTCACAATTTTGGAGGGC